>LBNU01039149.1:241461-257269 GCA_014162995.1 Artemisia annua
ATTTGGACCTATCTACTTTTATTAACTATGGGCTTTCCTTTTTAAAGGATTTTTGGATGAATGTAAACTTTAACTTTATGTTGACCTTGTTTACATTTGCATCTATGTTATCTTGTTATCTATTCTTGTGATGATACCAATTTCCCGTAACACCCTGAAAGCTTGTAAGTCTTCCGCTGTACGAATTTTGGGGGTGTTACACATGAGTACTTTCCTATTTAAGAGGAATTATGTTGAGTATGAAATACACACAGAAAATATAAACACTATAATACGCAAGTGTTGTTGAATTGTGCCTAATTCAATAAAAACCATTTGGTCTTATCCCAAGTAGATATTCGTGATACCCAGGCATTAGGGTCGAATAGTTTACTTTGGAAAGTGATAACACGATTCCAAGTGATATCCGGTAACCATTAATTTGGTACGTAGCTAGGCTTTTAATTATCTTACCCTGTTATGGGCTCATAACCACCAACAAAATTAACGAAAAAGACTCCTTAACCTTTTGCTGGTGTGAAAAAATATGTAGATTAATATCTCATACCAAACAATCTATTGGTATGCCACAAATAATGTCATATATACATAAGTGACGTTGTTATTCTCAAATAAAAACAAGAAACTATAGTTTTTATGCACTTCCTATGTATATTTTTTTAGAAAGGCAACCTTGAATTAAACCAAAAAGGAACAAAACATGGCATCCTACCCATATTAACAACCACATTAAAAAGGGAAGGATCCAAAAAGAAAAGACATATAACAGTGAAACAAAAATAAAACTAACTGACACATTGAAACATTATAAGGCTTAGAACAGGCACTTGAAGACCCACATACTGGCAATGCTAGGCCATGCCCACGTGAGGAAACCAATTCCCAAATGGGACAAAAACCAACAAAGCCAACTAGCAGCCAAAGAGTAAACAGCATATGACCTGTCACAAGATAGAAACCGATTGCAGACAGAACAAATACCATTTGCAGAAAAATACCATTTGCAGACCTGAACTCATCTTGAAGCACATAAGCAAGGACCATCACAGACCCAAATGCATCTGAGACTGGGACATCATTGATCACTAATTTAACTGAATTCGACTACTTAATGGATTCCTCAACCACAGTTGCCAATCTATCTCTTTATACTTTTTTGATCTTCGAACAATCCACTCGTAACTTTTTAATTTGATGTCTTGAACAATCTTGTTAGTACTTGATACCTTGTTGCTGAACACACGAGCATTCCTTTCTTTCCAAATGAAGTACCTGGTAGACCAAATTACCGCTTGCCAAACACGTGAAAAATAATTAGGAACACTAATGTTTCCATTTGATGAAAAAAGTTCATCAATAGAGAAAGCGTTAATACTCCCGACCTTCCGCCAACAGAAAATCTTTTCCCAAACACCGATAGCTAAATCACAAGTGACCAAGCTATGGGCACACGACTCCACAAAATTATTACAACATGGACAAAGGGTCGAGTCCAAATCAACGCCTTTTCTATCGAGTTCCACACGAACTGGAATTCTTCCTCTTAAATCCCTCCATACGAAAACATTAACTTTCCTAGGCACCAACTTGTTCAAAAGCGTTTCTTGACCTCCATTTTCCGAAATAAAAATCTTTTCCTCGATCATTCTTGAAAGCTCTTTGACCGTAAACTCGCCATCATCATCAAGCGACCATCTCCACCGATCCCTACAATTATTCGAAATAACAACATGTTGCAAAACTCCTATAAGATCTTCAAAATCCTTACTTACTCTCCCCCCTATACTCCTAACCCAATCTCATTCCCAAACCCACCTATTATCTACCCATTTCCCTCTTTCCATCACACTAACCTCCTTCCGCCTATCTAAATGATATAATCTAGGGAATCTATCACATAACCTCCTACTATCCACCCACCGATCAACCCAAAATCTAATATCCCTCCCATCCCCCAAAATCCCAACACAAGACGAAGTGAACTCTACACCCAACCCATCAATCTCCCTCCCGACCTTCACGATATCGGCCCACACCCCTCCCCTCGAAACCCCACCTCCCAAAGCCCTCACATCCCCTAACCCCCCGTTAGCACCATGGATACTCTTGATAACCCTGACCCATAAACTCCCGCCCTCCTTCCTAAACCTCACCCACCATTTACCTAGAAAAGCCATATTTTTTGCCCGTAATGACCCAATATTGAGACCCCCATCCCCAAAAGAAGATAAAACCAACCCCCATTTAACCCACGAGATAAAGCCATATTTTTTGCACTTCCTATGTATATTGCCAGTATTTCACTAGCGACATATCATTGTGTATATAAGATAATTGACAACTTTTTGGTGGTACCTTTTATATAGGAATGGACACAACATCTTACTATCTTATAAAGCATTAAGGCTTATTTTAAATAGAAACTCTTAAAATTAAGTATTACAAATTCTTAAGCTAAAAGTACAACTAATTAAAACACATTTTCTTTTTTGACATTAAAACACATTTTCTAATATTAAATACAATTACAAGTTCTTAAGCTAAAAATACAACTAATTAAAACACATTTTCTAACATTACAAGTTCTTAAGTTAAGAATACCACTAACTAAAGCACATTTACTAACATTAAATACAATACAAAGCACCATAAATGGTCAAGATATTTAATGTAATCAATTAATTAACTGGTTAATAAATACAATTAAAGCAATTATTAAAGGGAGGTGATTTGTACACCACTTTTTTTCTCCATCCATCACTAAATTATGCATAGCAGTGTTGTACTGTGTGCATCACTGGTGTAATTTAGTGGTGGATGGCAAAAAGAATTGGTGTACAAATTGAAATACAAATTATCAAGCATATTGTACGATCAACTTAAACACAATTTTTGCATTAAATGTTACTATACAAATAATAAAACACATTATACAAAGATTCAAGTCTAACGGTAAACGGGCCGAATGGGCTCGAGGCCTAATGGGCACGGGCCACACGGGCTCGAGCCAGTACGGGCACGGGCTAAACGGGCACGGGCCAAACGGGCTCATGTTATATGAATGACTTTAAAAAAGAACAAAAAGACAAAATAAATTTCTTTAAAGAGTTGAAATACGTCGCATGAAATTCTTGATATCCGTAAATTTATTGTCAAAAAGAATTTAATAAACTAAAATACATGATTCACCGGAAAATATTATTTCAGGATACCCGCCGCCACAATGCGCGGGTACCCTACTAGTTTCAATTAATTGATAAATTAATAATTACAAAAGTGAAGATGTGTAAGACATATTGTACTATATAACATTCATTGAAGTGAAGTTGGGAGCCGACATTGTTCCAAAGCTGCTGATTGAGAGGTCGTCTTGAGGGAGTGGAATGGCTTGGGTGCATTGTGGAGCCGCGGCTCGAGCCAACATTGTTCACACGTCGAGCCGAGCCGAGCCATCGACCTAGAGGGATTAAACTTTTTTGTTAATGTTGCTTTTCTTAGTGGATTCTCCACTAGGTTGCCAATTAATTGGTTGGGCTAATTGCACGTGTTACACTTGTTTTACATTATCAGAGATTTTGATAGTTTGCTGCATCCTGTATTCCACTATCGATTTGAGACCCGTTTGCATAAGAGGCATCGGCATTTCAATTGTTTGGTTTTTTATTCAATAGCTCTCTCACACACATTCCGTGCTGGTAGGAAAATTAGTTTTGAAATTTATCTTATGCAAAAGGGTTTGTTAATTTATGTGGCTAAAGCTGGAATTGTTTTAGGGATTTTGCTGATAATGATGAGTAGAACGAATTAAATTTGATTTTATTTATTGTTGTTTAAAAACTTAGTCATCTTTTTATTGATGATGACTAAATAATACGAAGTAGTTTTAAGGCTAACTATGCAAATTCATTACACTTAAAAATTCAATTACGATCTTTTGGTCTCCGAAGTTATATATAGTTAAGATAAACAAAAAGGGAAGAAGGGTGTTTTCAAGTGTTATTTTTGCTATATAGCTCACTTTGTTTAAAATATTTAACCTTCTATAAAAAATTTTGATTGATTCTTTTAAACAAAAAGTTGTATTCTCAAGTACTTTTGTAAGTTTTGCAAAACTTATTAAATCTAAACATTATGCATATTATTAAATAAGTTACAAATACTTGAGCAAAATCGCAAACATAAAAGATAAGCAATCCCAAAC
Organism: Artemisia annua; assembly: GCA_014162995.1. NCBI lineage: Eukaryota > Viridiplantae > Streptophyta > Magnoliopsida > Asterales > Asteraceae > Artemisia > Artemisia annua. The sequence continues at coordinate 245,663 of LBNU01039149.1, forward strand.
ACCCCTTAATCTGGCTGGGCTGATCACTGACGAAGTGAGGAGCAAATAACTGGTCCATTTAGCCTATTTAAAAATATTTTCCAAAAGGGCTATAACTAGAAACTTTACCACTATAAAGTTTGAGTGTTTGTGTGATTAAAACCACATCTATTATTTGCGACTTTTAAGTATGGCTTAGAGTATTACTAATAGTTTGAAGGTTACATCCAAGTTTACAGGTGAAGAAGAACTACTGAATATGTGTGATTGGTAAAGGGGATTTGTAGTACGTACCATGATGTATTGATTTTCATGTATGGTTCTTAAACTTGACATGGATCCGATTTTTCCAGCTCTTTCATTCGTAGTTCATTTGGCAACAATGTGACAAATGGAGATGAGAATGCTTGTTTATTAAATAAGATATAAATAGCTATGTAAAATGATGGATTGCAGGGCAAATCTCCCTTGGCGGTTAGTTTTAGCCGTGACTTGTTAACTGCCAAAGGAGTAGTTACCCAGTAATACATCCGTACACTTCAAAAAGTTCTTGTTGTTTGTTAATTGATCAAACAACGTTTGAAATCAATTTATAGGCCAAACAGAACTGTATGTATGTTCTATTGTATAGCATATACTCGGCATATCCTATTTCCTATGTGAATGACAACATTCAATGAGAATGTTTGGAGATACGCTTTTATGAGATTCTATTTTTACCATCCTTTTGAGCTTCAAAGGGGCGTTTTGTTCAGTATCATCAATCATTACTAAACACTCTCAATAGATAAATCAATGTGTTATGCACTAGCATGGCACACAACGCGATTGATAAATAGTTGCTATTTTTGGTTTTACGTCTCCCATGTTGCATCTAAAAGTCACTCAAATGTAACACGTAACAAAGTAGTGAATCAATCATTACTAAAGACTCTCAATAGATAAATCAATGTGTTATGGACTAGCATGGCACACAACGCGATTGATAAATAGTTGCTATTTTTGGTTTTACGTCTCCCACATTGCATCTAAAAGTCGCTCAAATGTAACACGTAAGAAAGTAGTGAAGACATGTATTGAATTAATCAACAAGGAAAAAAATTGTTTGAACACGAGATTGAATTCCCTTTTTATATATGTGTGTGCATGCATTTTGATTGGTATGTCAGAATCTTTTAAGTGGGATGGTTTGTTTTGAACCAGTAAGCTTGTCATGTGAGTTATAGTGCGTTAGTGTAGTATATAATGAGTTTTTGGTTCACTGTTACTGCAGTACTTAGAAGCCATTGGTATGGTTAACAGAATGTAACTGGTAATTGGTTTGTTAGAATTAGCTATAAAAGGTGGGTGGTGGTTAGTGGTAATTAGGTCGATCATACTTCATAACTTCACATAGTGGAGGACCCTAAACATAAATAAAAAGTGACTCAGAAAAACAGCAACAAAAGTTACTCAAATTTGCATCCAAAATAACCCAGTAGCGCAGGCAAAAATAAACCAGCATGGCAGCATTGTAGCAATAAGTGGCCCAATTCTCTTGATATACTGATATAAATAAAATGTTAAATTTATCTAATAGCCACGTATTTTTTTCAAATGTTCAAGTATCAGACATGAACCTCAAAAAATACCACAATATCCTACAAACTAATTTTCTAATAGAATTCCGTCAAATACAATCTAATTTTCTAATGACCTTTATTCATTTTTCAATCATACACTTATGTTCACAATGAAGTGAAATCAAATAAGCATCAACTTATTAAACGAACCGTAACTACACATCTTTTCCGTCTTCGCTCTCAAGCACAACTCCATTATTGCATGGCGAGCCCCGGAATCCCAATAACCTTTGCGTCAATCTCAAGAACCTACAACGCCACAACACTTGTATACTTGGTCAGATAATAGGTTCATCATATTAAAAGAAAAGAAAAAATAAGTAAATAAAATCCAATGTGGTATGCATGGTCTACGTACGTAATTGTAATGCAAATAACCTCCAGTTATCTCTGAACAGTGAATTGCCCATTAGATGCGATAACCCACTGCACTTATCAGTTATCTGGATTATTCTCATAAAGTGAAAGGGGAGTTAGACTTTGCTGAAACCCGGCTAACTCACTGATTGCTCGACCCCCGTGGATCAGATTTGCAATTCCATGAACATGTCCAAGTGCAAAGAGACGCGGATATAGTTTCAGGCGGTGCCCATGGTTATTCCATATATATCCCAAACAAAATGGTATTACTATCCCCGAGACACGCATTCTTTAAAATGCAAGTGTTACTCAAGTAGTCATTCCGTTTGTCTGATATTTGATATCCATGCATACTTACTATAATATACTTGAACACTAAGTTATTTTCATTTATGGTCTGCAAGAAACTTTTTATGCAACTATAAGCATCTTGCCTAACCTACATACATTTTTTCCATGTCAACACAATGACCAATGACCACCATTGCACTGCACATCTAAATATCTATATAATTTTGGAGGGTTTCGGTGTAAGGATTTTTCTCGATCTTATAATCATATATACTCCCATTACTCTATTTTTTGATAGAAGAAAAACCAAACACAATAGTTTCATATGGGGTTTTAATGGGTGTTATAGATAAGGAAATCAGTACGTCCTGCAAAAAAGAAAAGAAAAAAAGGTCACGGACGGGGTAGGGACGAATTGGACATGAGGGCAAAATAGTCATTCAATCAAATTATAACACTTTTAAACCCACATAAAACACTATCTCTTTCACTTCTCTCCCAACACATACAAACACTTCCTTATACCATCAACCACCATCTTATTTGTTACATCCGTTTCCCGGGTACTTGGACCCCACCCTAGATGAAATAGACTAAGGGCCTTATGTGATTGGTTCGTTAACGAATGTTGCGTAGTGGTCAAACCCGATAGTCAAAGTGATAGTCTAAGAATGTGTATTATAGTTATAGAAGATATGATGCTTAACTCAAGGGGCTAAAGTTGCCAAGTGGTAAATGAGTATTAAAGTTTAGTGTGGCCAAAGTAGAAAGAAAATGAATTGAGGGGCTTAAGGTGTCATGTGACCAAACTTGTCACCAACAAATATCTTATTACCTAGAAAATTCTACACATTTCTCTCTTATTCAAGAGTGTGTATGGGTGTCGGTTAAGAAAAGAAAAGGGAGGGAAAGAAGAAGAATTGGTGATCTTTTGATGAAGAGATTAGGCTTCCACTTTATGAGTTTAAGATTTATCAAGTATTTAAATGAGGTAAGTAACTTTAATCTTGGGTTAAAGTTAGTGATTTATGAGGTTAATCATTATATAATAATATCATGATTATATGATGATTAGAGGTGTTTATAGAAGAGATATGGTTAGAGTAACCATTATTATAGTTATTTGGTTATGTTTTCAAGTGTTTATGTTTATGGTGATTATGACTTAGGATGCTAATGGGGATGATGATGATGTTGATGATGGTAATATTGATCATATGGCTTAGCTTGGAGCTAAGGTAAGTAGCTATAGTTAATATGTGTTAATATGGATATTTGCGAATATGTGATATGATTGAAATGTGAGGATTGAAGTAATGCATTTGGAAGTGTGTTATGATAGATGAATCGCTTAGTTAGATGACCGGAAGTTAGGCTAAGATTATGGAATGGCTAAGGTATGCTTGGAGGTGGTTTTGTGTTTATGGTTAATATGGCTTTATGTGTTAAATGGTTTAAGTGTTCATAATGCATATATGTGGATTAATGTATTATCATGTGTTAACTTTGTTACTTACTAAGCTTTATGCTTACCGCTATAGTTACTAATGTTTTGTAGGTTTATGCATGGTGAAGATATGATTGGATTAAAGATTAAGGATTGGCAAGTGCGGATTAGAAGGTTGTGTAAGTAATTAGGAGCTTAGGTAGAATACCAAGTTCAATGTCCACGTTATACCCCGTTGGTCTTTTAATGGTTTGGTAAATGTGTCATCAATTGTCAAATGTATAACATGATCGTTATAGTATTTTGGATGGTCAAGTGGTTGTTATAGAAGTAGTTAAAGTGCATGTAATGGGTTAAAGGGGCGTTTGGAACAATGTATCATTATACCGATATTGGGTAGTAAACGGGTCAAATGGTTATGGAAATGATCTATTATGTTACGTTAATGATCTCTGGAAGATTTAGTGTTGTTTCGAGTTACGTAAGTTGGTTTTCCGGAAATGGTGAATAATATTGTCTTAGTAATGTTTCTGCAATAACCATACGGCCATATGAGATATTTCATATGGCTGTATGTTGCAAAATGTGAGTTGGTAACTTTCTGAGGTGACCATACGGCCATATGAGATATCTCATATGGTTGTATGCTCAAGTCAGAGGATTATAAGTTTCTGGGATGACCATACGGCCATATGAGAATATTTCATATGGCCATATGCTCGGTTTTTCAGATTTTATCGATTTTTGGAATTCCATATCTTTTAAACCGTAAGTCGTCACGGGTCATGCCATCCGTTTTTTAGAAGGTAATTGAGTATAGTTTCATTTAAAAATGGTTCAAGGTCTGAAATATTAGAGATTTTTAATAACGCTTAAAAGAGTAACGTATGGTCCGTTAAAGTGAAGTCGTTTCCGCGTTAAAGTTTTAATTTTTGGTCTAAGCGGGCACGCGGTGCACAAATTGGTATCAGAGCTTCGGTTAAAGTGAATTAGGTTTCCACTATTGGTTGCCTAGTCTTAAACCACTCGTAGAAGCATTGAGCGTAAGTGTTAGTGATGCAAGAAGTAATTGTTAAGTGTGAGACGGATTATGTTTTATGCTAGTTGAACTTATAGATGATAAGTTATGGATGTGATTTATAGTGTTGATGTGTATAAGATATAAGTCCGTGGAGATCTTAAAGTGTTTGAATGATTAGTTGGCCGTGCACCTCGGTTGGTGCCGGTGATTGTTTTCCGATTATGTGAATGTATGATAGAATTATGGGGATGGAATGTGAATAGGAATGCTAAGTGGTATTAGAGATGGGCTAGCAAGTGAATCGTAAGTTGTATGATGCCTTAGTTATGAGGTAGACTAGTGCTTGCGGCTAATTAGAATGTGGATGCTTAGACATAGATTGATTGTGCATTATGATATATGAGCCATAGACTATATGTTTTGATTTTGATTATGAATGTTAAAACACTTTTTGGATAAGTGTTAAATGTTAAGTATATATGTTTATGTGAAGTTAAGTCTATGGTAGTAGTTTATTATATGTACAAGTTTTATGTGGTGTGGTTGAGACAATGATACATAGAAGTGCATGAGTTGAGATATATGCATTGGAATGCATATTATATGATGACATAGTGATGAAGGAAAGTTGAAAGAACACGTTGAAATGTGAAATAAGTTAAGAAGCATGATAAGTATTTGATAAGCCTAGATGTCTAGAAGGCTTGAAATTAAAGTATGATAATGATTAGATGCTTGAAAGCATAAATTCTTATAAGTTAATTACATAAGAAAGTTAAAGTGTATAGTTAAGGGTGATAAGATCATGTACATATAAATTATGATAAGTAAAATGTGTTAGTAAGTAAATGGTTAAGCGTGATGAGTAGAAGTGATGAATGAGACATAGATTGCGCTAGAAGTCTTAAGTGATATGAAGAGCACTAGAAAGAATTGTAAAACATGAATTGAATCATGTTAAAATATTGAAATATGTATGATGATAAGATGCACAGTTTACGTGCATAAAAAAATTGAGTAGGCCAATGTGATAATGGTATATAGTGAAAGTGTGAGTCAACTTTGGGTTGACGGATAAATGATAGATTATTGTGGAATGCAAGTATAATAAAATCGGCAAGTGTTATATAAAAACTTGTCGAGATGAAAGTAAACATGGTAGCGAATGTTGAGATTGCTTAAGGCAATGAGAAGCGAGGAAATGATAGTGTGTACTTAATGATAAAAGTACATGAAAGATAAAATGAGTAAAGATGATAAGGTAGATATAGCTTGGATCCAATGCTCTAGTATTGGCATCCTTCGGGATGGCCTAGCTTGCCTTCATGGCATGGTAATTAGCTTGCCTTTATGGCATGTATTTTGGCATCCTTTGGGATGGCCTAGCTTGCCTTTATGGCCTGGTTGTACAGCTTGCCTTATGTCATGGATGATAGTTTGGCATCCTTCGGGATGGCCCAGCTTGACGTGAGGGCATAGATATTATGGCATCCTTCGGGATGGCCCAGCTTGCCGCGAGGGCATGGATAGTTATGACATCCTTCGGGATGGCCCAGCTTGCCGCGAGGGCATGGATATTACGGTATCCTTCGGGATAGCCAACTTGTCTTTATGACATAGATGAAAAGTTAGTGAGATTAGATCCAAGGCTAGAAATGATGGAAAGTAAAGTAAGTATGATTGTTGCGTCGGATGTACGTGAGTAAGATGATTTATAATCTCCTTATTTAAATGGATTGGGACGCCTCTTCATTTAAATAAAGAAATTGTAAATCGTCGAACCATAAGTTTATAATTCCTTACTTACATGGATTGGGACGCCTTTTTATGTGAGTAAAGAGTTATAAACGAGTAGGCTTATGTGTAACCGACATGGCATGAATACGATTAGAGAAGTGAGGAAGTGAAAACTAAAACAAGATAGACACCTAGAATGAGTTTGTGCCTTAAGATTGATAAGATAATGGGTAATCATTCCCAATATTTAATAAGAAAGGTTGCTTAAGTGATGTGTGAAAAAGGTTTTGAAGGTGCCAGTTATAGGGTGCTTCATAAATTGAGATAAGTACCGGTTTTTGGAAATAGATACGTATCAGTATTAAGTAGAATGTGTAATTGACCGGTATATGACTTTAGGTCATGTTAGTGCATTGGCGATTGATGTGGTTATAATGTTGAAATTTGACTTATATAAAGTCAAATACTCCGTAGTAGATTTCCTCCGAATGACAAGTCGTCATTGTTGAAAATTTTAAATAAGTTTGTGATGTTAAGTGTTGTTTATAGTGGTGATAACATCAAATTTACCCATGATTTAAGCATTAATTTCCCTTTGAATGCTCATCTTTTCTATTAATATGAAGAATATATGCTCTTATTTCTTCCTATTTTGGTTTCAGGGTAAAGATGAGTGAAAGTGCGTTATTGATGATTTATTAACTTAAGAGTGGGAATTACGCTTAAAGTTACGTTGAAGACACGAACACTGCGGTCTAGTTAAGTGATAATACTACACCGTTAGATGTTTTACCCCAAGAAATGAAGACTACGCCGTAGCAAGCAAATGAGCTACGACGTAACAGAGATAACCAAAGGCTACGCCGTAGTTAGTAATTGGACTACGGTGTAATATTGAAGATAAGAGCCCTACGCCCGTAACATGTCATTGAGTTACGGCGTAGGAAAGATTTTATGAAGACTACGCCATAGCTAGTCATAGGGCTACGGCGAAGATGTGTTAACAAGAATTCTACGGGCGTAGCCACTCTTTAGGCTACGCCGTAGTAATTTATTACGAAGGCTATTACGTAACTTTCTATTCAGTTACGCCGTAATTAATTACGTGGGCGCAAAGGAGTTAAGTCCAGGGACTAAATCTGGTCAAAGTGAAAATTATATTAACACATTTACATGTGTTATACGTACAAACTAGTTATAATGCCCGCGCACGCGCGGGTTTTTTTAAAAAAATTTTGAATGATATATTTTTATTTATTAAAAAACAAATAATTTAATTTTTATTTTGTTTGATTTATGATTTTTAATTGTAGTTTTTTATGATTAAAGATAATCATTTAAATCTTATCTATATTTTTTGTATTTATCTTCTACTTGTATAGTATATCAACAAAACGAATTTAAAAACTTATAAATTAAATAATAATTAACATATTACCTAATAAGGAAATATTTTTTTTTTTCAAAATGACAAAGTACCCACTAGGGGTTTTGTTTTATTATATATAAGAGATAATGGCCAAAAACACCATATGGACTGAAAATGAAATATGGTGCAAGATGAAGGATCAAATGAAGATAAGTGATATAATACATTATTATAAATAGAGATATGATGTACGTAGGTTAGATATCAATTTCATTAATAGGTTTCGGTGGTGCTTTTCTTCTGCCGACGCAAGAGACAAAAGGAGAAGAAGAAAGTAGCTACTGTACGGCAAGGTTTTAAGGGGTAAACCCTTCGGGGTTTGCCCCGGTATTCGATTAGGGGATCAAAAGTATTTATTTAGCACGATATGTATTATTTCTCGACACTCATTTATTTAATATTGATTCTGCATAATTGTTGATTGTCGTGATGTCTTTCGTGTTTTATTAAATTACTTTTGTTGTTTAATTAATTAATTACGGCGTAGTTGTTTATTGAGCTACGGCGTAGTCATATATTTGACTACGGCGTAGCAATATACCCAACTACGGCGTAGTGATTAATTAATTATTTAGTGATTCATTATTTGATCTTTATTTCTAGTTTATTATTAGTTTTGTTTGTATACTTTCATGGCGAGTTTTGGGACACTCTAATTCCCGTAGTGTTTAGCATGGTTGTTCCCTAGAGACTTGTGGAATTAACCTTAGGAAGCAAGTCGCTAGGGATGTGACTTGGTGGTAGCAATATCACCATAGACGTGCGAATTAACCCTAGGACCACCTACTGATGCTATACGCTTAACGGAGTTAGAGGGGTGTAAGATCTGACCATGCCGCATCCGTTAGACTTGTCCATGTTAGTAGAGGCACTTAATGACTCTTACATCTTCGTACCAATGAACCCACGACTTTACAATAGTTATGGATAGGAAAAGGTGTAAGATAGACGTAGGTGATTTAACCCTCTGATTCGAAATGAATTTAATCCCCAGACAAAACAATAATAGACACCGTTACTTTTATTACTGGAAATAGATCACCAGATGACCCTTCGTAACTAACAATTACCTTGGTGAGGAATCTAGGATCATAGGGTAGACAAATTGACCATAGGAGTCTACCGACCTTATAACGGTCTAAGAATTAGATCTTAATTATCATTCCCATTAGTTGCTTGCCAGAAAACCATGCCTAGTTATCATATCGTATTAATCTCATTTACTTTCGTATTCCGTTTATTTACATTTATTAGTTTAATTAATCTTTTTAATCATATACCCCTTTTTATAAACGTGACATAGACTTTAATTAAGATCCAAATGCATAGCTCTTGGGATGACCTCGGCTTTACCAACTAGCTTTACCACACACGATCGGATACACTGTCTGTTAGTGCGTAAAGGTAGACCTTAGGTAAACGAGACTAATATAAATATTAAAACCTGGTCAGTAAGACCTGCATCAAGTTTTTGGCGCCGCTGCCAGGGAGCTATTAGGATTTTAATTTGAGTCTTTTTAGTTTTTATTTTTTTATTTATTTTTTTTAGAATTTCTTGTTTTCTTTCTTTTGTCTCTTCTGTTTTCTTTGTTTCGTGAGCATATTTCAGGTAATCATGGAGATGGAGCCAGACATTGATAACATGATATTGACCGAGTATTTGGAGTATGAGCGCGAGAAGGAAGAAGCATGTATGAGGAATCGACGGTGTAGAAGTTCTTCTACAAGACTGCCCCCTTCAAAGCCTATCTATCAATCTCCTCAAACATACACCAATAGGTGTTATGTATCTCCTCTTGTGTACGATGAGATGGACATGGATAACATGACCATTCAAGAATATGAATGGTACATTGCCAATCAATGTTGTAACAACCCGCATTTTCAGGACATTTTTTTCCAAATTACTATTCACGAGTTACTATTCATCATTTACTATTCATTGGTCACTATTCATCATTTTACTATTCATCATTTTCGGAGTCCGTTTGTGATTCTGAGAAGCGTTACTATTCATGTGACACTATTCATCCCGGAAGAAAAACACTATTTATGGTCATCATGCATCATCACGTAAACCTAGTTTACGGGTTTGTGTGTTTTCATTTACGTATGTTCATTTATTTAATAAACGCTACCACTCAGTACCCGATACTCCCGTCTACGATCCTAATATATTTTCATACTCATTATAATAATATAAAATTTATATTATTAATTTGACCGGTGTTTTGAAACCATTTGCTATATTTTCCGGTAAACGCCTAAAATTACGTCGGATTACGATATTTCAACACGACAATTATTTTAACACCCGATTTTCATCAGGAATGTAATTTCATTATTTTTACAAGTTCTTCATATTTTATTTCACCTCGTCACAATTTATTTCTAGTTAACTCGGTACCCGGTATCCCCTAAAACTAATAATATCTAACCTAGACTACACAATATCTCATTCAATCTTGTAAAAGTCCTACAAATCTCTTACATAATCTACACCTCCCATTCCATTTTACTTACACCTTTGAAAATCTTCACTAACTCCATCTATTAGTTAGTACTTTTGTCCCATTTTATTTCCAAACAATAATATATGTTACAAGGCTTCAAGTATTTGTAAAAAAAAATAATATATCACTCTCATCTCTCTCACTCTAAAGATCAGCCAAGACCAAGAACACCAAGAAGAATCCATGGCTTTTTCAAGATCAAGACATAATCAAGCTTTACTTTCATTCCTTGTTAAGGTTTGTGATAAAAACCTAGGTTTCTTAATCAATTTCTCACCAAATCACCCCAAATCTTCAAGTAAGCTTCAAGTGAACTTTTTCATCATCTCATACTTTCATTTAACTAGTCACATGATGTATTTTCAAGTCATAGTAGTAGATCATGCAAATATATATGTTATATATACCACTTTAGACAATAATACTCTTTAATCTTAGATCTATAATTTTTATTATTAACTTTAAGAGTTCCACCAAGATTGGTGATGTTTAGGACCCCATGACACCCTAAGAAGGTGTATTGTAGGATTGAGTATTTGTGGAGTTGAATTGAAGTAGTTTGGTTAAGTCTTGAACAAGTTAAAACCAAGAAAATGAGTTATAAACACTATATAATAAGGTTCTGTCCTTAAATGCAAAACGTGACAAAATCAGTGGGTTTTGGGTAATTTTTGGCCAAAGATTTAGAAAATACATTCCGAGATGAAACTATTGCCGAAAGTTTGGATAAAAACGAGTTAATAACGAAGGAGATATGGTTTTCCGAAGTTTAACGACGAAAACTTATTTTCAGAAAAATAGTTGCTGTATGGAAACTTTTGTTGGGCAAAATGAGTCGTTTAACATAACCTAGCTAAGGGGAACTACTAAAATATACGCGTTTAAAACCCGACGAAACATATATAAGTTTGACGGCTTTTATATAACAAATACTCTAAGTGTTGAAAAACTATATTTTCAAGTGACTACATTGTAAGCCATATTCCTTTACCTATCGAGACCCGTATGGTCAAAAGTTAAATGATACGACTTCTAGACATTGTTGCAAGGTTTTCAAAAACGCCAAGCTCCTGTTTTAACACTCAACGTACATTACTTCGCGACTAGTTTTACCAAGTCATTGGACCTATTTTCTCAAGTTTGGAAAATGTTACTTTTGCAACGTAAACACTATATTTGCCGATAGAACACCAAACAAGGATCGTGGA
>LBNU01039151.1:9820-31974 GCA_014162995.1 Artemisia annua
TGTCATGCTTGTCGCATTGTATTTTGATCATCGATGTGCTTACGGTCTCGCTATTTGATAAGCCTGCCAAAATTCTCGAGCTGGGTTGCTGATACAATAGCATTGCACTTCTTAAAAAAGTATTCAGACTGACGCTTAGAAATCGGTTTGATCACATGTGATGTTTTAATCAACCCAGGATTAAGTATACATAAGTATACCTACCCTAAACGAGTGAGACTGTTATATACGATATAATGCATGGGGTTCTAACAACAATACCGATCAACTCCCTGATGGGCAACACAAACTCTCATGTAGTTGCATAACTCGTGTTTTACACGCCGCAGTGGTTTGTTTCATGCATTTACTCTTTGTTCCCGATGATTGAGGTAAGTCTTTGTTGATGTGCAGTACGTTATTCTTGTTCATACCGACCGATGCGATATTCCACATATGTGAAGTTTCATCATGTAGCCGCATTTAATCTAAGACGTTTAAAAAACATTATCAGGTTTCCTTTTCAAAAAAGGTCAAAATCACTTTGTGATTTGCATTGATATAGAAAGTGTACAATTGTCAAAACGTACCTGTGGTGTATCTGCAGTATATGGAAACCTATTTGGTTTCTTGGCAACTAAAGATACAATATAGACATCCATATCATAGCTTAGATATACCCTGATTATTCCATTTTTCCTTAAAAGCATCACAGTGAGTACTAGGAACTAATCAAAATCACCAAAGTCAACATTTGTAATACTATCGTCAAAATCAAAATCACAGGGAAAAGTTTTTGAATAAAAAGAAAATTTTCCAGGCTTTAAAAATATGGAATTGGACTCCTGTGCTTTTTAGAAAACTTAAGATTGGTTGCTAAATCTTTTTAGGGATTTTTATTAAATTCATTCTTTCATAGATAAGGAGTATCCAAACATCATGCTTATTTGTGTTGGTGCATACCTTCTCCTCTTCGCAGTGGTTTAGGTCGCATGTATATATTTTCGATACAAACAATCGCTCGCCACTTGCGAATCAACCAACAACAGGCATGAACATACATCACACATATAATAAGATTTGCTCTTGAAACAATACGCTTTGTTGCAATACAACAAAGGGAACTTGTTATTTTGTAGAGCGATCTCCCCACGCCTCCTGACAGAATAGCTTTATTGCTTTTTGAAAAGGGTGGCTGCTTCAAGCATTAGCTATTCTGATAAAGATCATAGAGGAATATATTTATTCACCGATATTGATGCGATCTTGCTATCGCCGACTAGGATAATCTGTTGGCTCATGGCCGTATTCAGCATCACACTGGAGCAGGGGCGGCACGCTGAGTCTCTACAACATCTCAGCGTCGGAAGGCTACGTCGCACAGGATACGGGACCCATCCACCGCGGCTGATGCGCGCACCCAAATACGCACATCAACCCGCCTTTGCCCTTGATGCTTCTCCTTGGCGAGCCTCTGCGCATGCTTTGTCCATTACTTCTTGCACGGGACTTCCTTTTCCACGCAGGAATGGTTCCAAGCGATCACGAGCGCGCAAAGACCGGAACATGAAGCTGGCGACTACGTTGCATGGAGCTTTCATAATCAGAACAGTCCTCGTAGAGTACTCTAAGCGCCCCTAGTCCGCAGGAATGGCGGGGCATAAGAGATCTAAGCTCCCTCTACATTTGTAGTTAAGTATTTATCAATACTGTGCTCAGGCACTTAGCGTAAGTGGTCGGCTGTCATGCTGCGCTTTCTACGAAAGCGCGCGACGATATGCGGAAAGAGTCTTTAGACATTACCCAGAGATTGCTTTGGACTCGAAGATCCTCTGTCGCGCCGCCCTTGCGGCACCACATAGCCTGCAGTTTGTCGTCGCTATTTTTGGTTTGCTTGATATGTGAAATTGTGATAATCCATTCTCGAGACCCAGGGACTCGTCTCATAATTAGAGATAACCTTAGCGCATGTCTTATTTTCAAGCATAGCTACTATCAGGCTTTTGCATTAGCTTTAGTAGCTTCCTTACACTAAGCCTAGGTTGATCTAGGGCATACTTATTGTCCCGAGACGTCGGCATTTTTTACCATTATGGTCGCAGGCCACTATATATGATCGCTTGCTCTAGTGATTTTGCCCTAGGTCAAACAAAAGTCAACTGTGAAAAGCTAAAGCTTGCACAGAGCTTATTTTTAAGCTTTGTAGAAGTCTTTTCACAAAAGTTGTCCATTTTTCATTGCCTAAACAAGTTCCAAAGCAGAAAATTTCCAAAAAAATCATCACACTTTTAAGAAAAGTGATAGTATACTCTTAGGTCCCATAATCATTTTAGTTTATTGGTCATCTTTAATTTTCTATTTTCCTTTTTAAATTTAGATTATAATAACATAATCAGCGCCCCGAGCGCAGCCAGCGCATCCATGGCTAAATCGAGCCACCTGCCGACACAAAACAAGTATAGCTATAGACTATTGAAGATTGTTATACAATAGGACTGATTAGTTATCAAGTAATTAACTTATTAAAATTAGTTTGTCACCTTATGTATTTTTAGTAATTTTCTAGATTTTCTTTACTGTTTAGTATTATTAGATTTAATATTAGTTTTTTAGTAATATAAAACAGTTAAAGTAATTAATTCTGTATAAATTTGTTAAAGCAGTAGCAAGTTTTATAATTTCCTAGGTTTCTACATAATATTTGAATTTTTAGTAATTTTTTCTAGAATTTTACTTTTTTATTTAGTAATTATTAGATTAAGTTTATTTAAAACAGTTTAATTAAGAAAAACAAAAAGAAATTAGAATAGTGTTATAATTAATAAATTTTTCATTTTTATAATTTTTCTATCTTTTTCACATTAAGTAGAATCTGTAAATTAATTGTAATTTCACTTTTCATTTTCTCATTTTCTCTTTTAAATAGTTTAAATTAGGTTTTTAAATATTAATTAAGTTTTTTATTTATAAAAAAATCCACAAAAGACAAAAATAATTTCTTTTTAATTTTATAAACCATTTTATAGTCATTTTAGTTTTTTAAGAAAATATTTAATAATTTTCTAAGTTAAATTATATTAGAAAATCTTTTAGAATTAGTTAAATAGTTTTTTAAGTTAATTAATTAGTTTAAATAAATAGTTAATATTAATAATTAATATTATTAAATATTTTCTTTTTAGATTAATTTCTTTAATATTAAAAGTTTCAAAATTTTCAATTTTTACCCCAATAGTTTTGGAACTTGTCATTTTCAGTCCTTGTAATTTGGAAATTGGCAAATTTTACGTCCTGTATTTGCTTTTGCGATTTGTGTTATATTTTGTCCATATCTGTTTATTGTGATCTCTCATTTTCAAATTCCAAGCAATCAGCCTAGTGTAAACGAATCCAAATAATCCATTCACAATCTGGTTACTATTCCCAAATCACACTCCTTCCCAAAAACGTTTTGCAATACAAATTTCAAACCTCGTTGACTTTTAAACGACCATCCACGGGGGGGTGGGGGGAAACACTGTAACTCCTCAGGATTTTATTGCATTCGTGCTCTAGACTTTCAGGGTTTATTTGTTTAGCGGTTAGACCATTCCAAGTGGGCTGCTCGTGTGACAATACCCTGTTGGTTTTGAGACCCGATAAACCGTGTGCCAGTGGAAATAGGCCCTTGAAGGCGGTATGAGGAAGCTATGAGGATCCTGAGCGTCGGGATTACGCTAAAGATGTCAGCCTGATTTCAACGCCCTGGCAAAGTGGAGATTTAATCAACTCTCGAGAGAGCCATGTTCAGTTGCGTCGTTGGGTTACGCTTATGCAAAATTGGTTACTGCTATCTTAGGTTATAAGCTGACGCCCCATATATACATCCTGCCAAAGAGTTGCTTGTTGGCTTCTTTAAAAGAAGGGAGTTATTTTGTTCGACAAAAGTTGCTAAGGCAATACAGGTCCTTGGGCAAAAGAGGTGTCAATGCGGTATTTGTCGTCTCAGTTTTTGTATTGGCACAAGTGGAAAGTGATTATCCTGTTTCTGACTATTTTCAGTGTATACCTATAATTCATTTTTAGTACTTGGTACTTCTAAACCCCTGTTCTTTTTTTTTTTTTTTTTTTTTTTTTTTTTTTTTTTCTTTTTTTTTTTTCTTGAGGCTTAATCATCTATCTTTAGATGATCAAATAGGTCGCTTAAGTACTAAATGTTTGAGCATAGTTTACACTTATTTGATTATTAATTACTTGTGACCATCAAACAGGTCTGCTTCAAATAAAACAATGATCAACGCAGTTGATACAAACTTCGATGATTATTTACTGTTTTCTTCAAGTGCGAACATTCCGACGAAAATGTAGCGCTCCGAAAATCATCACTATTTCGCAGTTGGCATCATCATCCACACATCGGGGCCAGTGTGCACCTATTTCAGATATTATTTTACCTGCCGTTTCTTCAAGTTGCGACCAAACTGTTTGTATTAATTGGAAGGGACTGTGAAACACCAATGTTGGGGCAATTAGGAGCATTAAACCTACAAGATCTCTAAACAACATAAGTTAGACGTTTATATTAACACAAGCCATTAGAACTGTTACAGCTGTAGCGGCGCGGGTGCGTCTGGATTGGGGGGGGAATCCT
Source organism: Artemisia annua (assembly GCA_014162995.1). Lineage (NCBI taxonomy): Eukaryota > Viridiplantae > Streptophyta > Magnoliopsida > Asterales > Asteraceae > Artemisia > Artemisia annua. The sequence goes on from LBNU01039151.1 coordinate 14,430, forward strand.
GAGTCGTTGCCAGTAGGAATGACTCCTCTTTGACTTCATAACATTTAAAAAGACCAAAAGACAACACACCTTATGGCATTTGGTTATATGTAGGACCACGTATGTTTCCTGATTCAAAGTCGAGAATGACCGGGCCCTACACCGCCCCTGCAACATTTTTAGAGAAACCATACACTTGTTTATAAGCTATGCCAAATAACACAAAGACACAAATCGTAACATCGAAAGGTTACCTCCAAAGCCACGCGACACACGAAAAGTGTAACAAACATTCTGAGAAGACGGCACTGAATTTGTGCAAGAGCCACCATTTATGGCGTATGCTCCTCTGACATCAACATTACCCGACAAAGTTGGACTACCAGTCGGTTTTTTCCAATACAAATGGGCCCGTATGGCGGTAAAACAACCTAATCCAAACGCCCCCTTAATGATTTTCCTAAGTGAATCCTTTTTATAATAAACTGCAATTTGTACATCAATTATTTGCAATATGTAGAAGAACCAAAAGTTAGGGGGTTAACCTGACGTTGCCATGTCAGAGTATAGACGTACTACGGTCATACGAAACGGATGAACTGTGTAGTCGTTTATAGCAGCACGTGGCCTTCGCCTGCGGGAAAACCTCCTCAATTTAAACAAAGTAAAATAAATTTAAACAAACAGTAAATTTAAAAGTGAATAGGTTCAGAGATTTGGTAAGAAGACACTTGATAGTGTCCCATTGTTTTAGAATGTATAATCAATTTCAGATACCATTGTGCGACTTATGAAACTATGTGTGAGACAAATAGTTGGCATTGAATTTACATGTACGCAAGGTCATTGTTGTCGTTGATGGTGTACGCTGTGTTCCTGCAGTGGGCGTGTGTGAGAGTCCTTTTGCGTGTGTAGCAACTGCTGGTGTACTTCCAGTATCGGAGTCTGAATTTGCCTATAGTTGTAGCAACATAAGACGGTTAATGAGGAAGTCTCCAACGGTGGATAAACAAAGGAATCAAATAGTTTCAAACAACCTGCAAACATGTTTGGTTGCACCCCTGTAGGTGTACGCCGGGTTTGTGCGCCTGATGTTTGCGGATGCCCGATTGTGTGTGCAGTATCTGCTCATGGGTCGAGAACTCCTGCAATGACAAAAACATAAGCTGCTCATGGGTCGAGAACTCTTGCAATGACAAAAACATAAGCACTTTATTGATGATAAGATCTAAAAAGAATAGCTCATGATAGGTAAGATGAAAAAGAAATTGTACCTTGGTAACAATTAGCTGCCATAGACGCAAGGCGCGAAGACAAATCTTCCAACTGAATGAACAAATATAAACACATAAGCATGACATTTTAAACACCCCTAGAACGTCGGGCCTAAAAAATGGGCCACTGCAGTATAACAGCAAGTCGTAGCATGCATCTATGAGAAACCAACTTTTTTTTTTACTTGTTGAAATGTGCATTTGTTACCAAATCCTAAAAAACCAAACTTTATGACAATGGGCAAATTATACATAATCAAAAGGAAAAAGCCATAAAACCAATAGCATGGGAGAGCAGCCTGCTTTCATAAACTTTACTTTGTTATTAATCCTTGGAAAAACCCAACTTTATCACAAACGGATAAAATACACACAATCTAAAGAAAAAAAGCCACAAAACCAATAGCCATTATATCACAAAAAAGATTGAATCTTTACTTAAAAAAAAGAATAATCATTGGTCAACCCATTAGACGTATTTCACTTTTTTTTTTCTCTTGATAAACCAACCGCAAAACATATATGATATAAAATGTTTAAACTTGAAATAAGAACAAGTATATACATGACAAAACAACAAAAAAGTTGTAAAGCTATTTGCTTACCTTCCATAACATTCCAGTGCTCACAAATTCGGCAGCAGCAGTGGACATTTCATCAAACATTTGGAGTGCAACCGATACAACACCAAATTAGAATAAACCCCGCACTGTGAAACATAAACCCACAAAAACCTATCAACTAACACACGGAAAAACATATCAACTAACAGCCAAATCTTTAAAAAAAGTAACCAAATTAGAAGAACATACCTTCTTAATTGACCACAAATCGGAATAGCCCCGTATTATCCTCAGTCACCGGACCACCACATAACCAACCGGCCATGGTTTTATTGATCAACATAATCCGATCTGAGGTAGGTTTGGTAGTAATAATTGAGGCAGTAGGTGAAAGTGAAACCTTCTAGCGCTCTCTTGATCTTTATGGTATAACTAAAATGGATCACTTGGGCTAGGCAACACACATTCTTTGGATCACATGGGCTAGGCAAAAAGGCTAAGAAAATGGGCCTTATTTTTTGCGGGAAATAAGGGGTTGGTCTGAATCAAGGCTGACATGGTGTTTGTTTGTTTGTATTAATTCCTTTTCATCATGGCTTATGATTTTATTTGTAGTGAATAATAGTATGTTGTCCTATTTGTNGAACAGATTTGCTTTTGTTAGTACCAAGAGTAACCCCGATAAGGGATATAGAATGAGTTGCGTTTGTTTCCTCGACAAAACCTTTTTAATGCCTTTTAATTTGACGCGGTCCGAAGTTTGGATGAAAAAATGTGTTTGTTTCTCTCTATCATTAAGAAGTGGTAAGAGACAGCTAAAACTAAAAGCGTTTGTCTTATTATGTTTATTATGATGCGGTTAAGACTAAGGAAGGTGTCTTAACGCCATGTCTCATAATTTTGTTTTTGTGGTTCAAAAATTTTGTATTTTTTTTCGTGTTTCGACTTTTTTCATTCGTATAGAAAGTACTTTTAAACAAATCACCGCTTATTTCTTGTTACATAAAAATGTACAAGATTATAATAGTTACTAGACGAATACTCGCCCAAAGCGACGGTGTATAGCGGCAAATAATTATACTTATGAAATCGTGATTCTGATTTGACACTTGATGCAAAACTTACGGGTTCAATTTGTAGTCATTTCGAAAAAAAACGTTTATTGGTTAGAAACAAAAAATGATAAAAGTTTAAGGACTAAACAATATTTAAAATATTAATTTAGTGGTAGATGTTGTTACCATTTTTAATAAAATGTATAATAGTCCACCAACATCACTTAATTTTAAGTTTTAAAAATGAATATACACTCTTTATATCTTTTTAAGTAGTAGATGTGAGTAACAATTTGTATTGAAATAGTAACTCATAACCCAAACACATTTTAACAGGTTGAGAATGTTAACCCAAACATAACTCTCTTTTTAAACAAGTTATCTATGTCGATCACCCATGTAACCATAACCACATCCCGATTATTACTGTATCGATGTCAAGTTGTGTTTTGTGACGGGTGAAAAATTTTTCATTTATTATATAACAAATTTAGACATTTGTTACGAAACAAAAACTTAAAAACTTTTATATGAGTCAGATTCAGATTTTTCAGCATCTTATTCACATTAAGATGTTACAGATTCAAAAACTCCAACCACAAATTTAGATTCACATGTACAAATCAGATTCAAATTTAGAGTCTTTTAATAAACAAATAATCCTTATAAACCATTGAATAATTTCATCGCTTGTAGTATTTATTATTTTATTTTTTAATAAATTTAAGTGAGTTTTTAAGTATTTTATTAATTTATTTTAAGTATTTATCTTTTAATAACTTAAGTATTTACTCTCTCACAGCAAATATATACGGAGTACTATATAAAAAATAGGTAGAAAGAAAAAAGCTTTACAATTTATTTTATTTTATTTCCATCTGATGCGTTTGAACAAAAGCTTTTGTCACATAGAAAGTCAAAGGAAAACTATTTGCGTTGGATAGATAAAAAAGTTCACAAAGTCGCACCGCTTTTAGTGGGTGTTAGTATGCAACGTCTTCATAGTAGCGATCAAAGTCACATTGACAAAAATAATGCTTATTCTTTTGTTAGCTACTCGAATCATGGCAAGAACAGCTTTTCAAATATTTCATCGATCATGAGCTGATTAGAAAAGTTGCTCACCCAACAGACGAATATCATACCAGATTCCTTTTTCAATTATTCCATGAATCATCAAAAGCACATAAATTGAAGCAAGGTGGTTTATCCTTATTTCGTGGTCTCACAAATGACATCAAATGTTGACTCTAATTGAAGCTNTTTTTTACCAAGTATCATATATGTATGTATGATAACGTATAGACAAGTCTATATATGACTATGACCTATCTGTCGGGTGATGCTAAACCGTACCCATCCTCGTGTCCACGGAAGGATTTTTGGCTCGGCCGCACCGAAGCTCATTCACCTCCTAACCACATCTAACAGTGAGGCTCAACCCATGAGAAATCAAGCTACTAGATTAGTATGACATACTTGATGAACCCAAATCTAATACGCATATCTATTTGATCAATATTTAAATACAAAACCTATTTTTGTTTTGCTCTTGATATGTTACAAGGATGAAACTTTCTTGACAAAAAATAAAAAAATGAATGTTAACTATTAACGATTTTGGGCCGTGCTATGCACGGCAAAAAAGACTTGGCAAATTCTACACTATAAAAAGGTTTATTTGATAGAATCGAGCTCTCTTATAAGCTAAATTTGTTCTCCCAAAATAGTACTTGCAAATTTTATGTTTTGTGATATTATATAAATAAAAATGTACAAAGTCCAAACTTGTTAGACTAAGCGTAGGGAAAGGTTAGACGACGCGTCCCCTCCATCCTCTTTCCTGTAATCAATTGGACACCACCACCACTTTAAAGCGTGGTGGCGTCATGAGTGGTTTTGTAGGAGAACTTTATCACGCCAAACACCAAATTGTGAGAACAAATAGTCACTTTTGTGACATTTGGTGACATACAAAAAAATATTTAATTTTAAATATTCACATTAGTTTGTTATCTAACTTCACAAGAGAGATTTTTTTAAGTAGAATAAAAATGAAAGTTGAATCCACTAGATAGAAATAAATAAATAAATAATTAATTAATAATAATAATAATAATAATAATAATAATAATAATAATAATAATAATAATAATAATAATTCGATGTTACTCCATTAAAATTTTAACAAGTGTCTCATTTATAATTTAAAAAGTATTAATGGTTGGTAGGATGTTTTTCTTGCGATTGACAGCTATTGTCTTTTTGTGCAACCAAATTTTGTCATTTTCAAAAAAAAAAAAAAAAAAAAAAAAAAAAAAAAAAAAAAAATCATTACTTTTTTCTTTCTTTTTTATGAAAAGTTCAAAATTTGATCAGACAAAAAGACAATAGATGTCAGTCGCACAAAATTGTAAAGCACACCCATCAATAACTAGTGTTTTAATAATAAAGATGAAACACATGTCGAATTCTTAATACAGTCGCATAATCAGTCGGTCGTAAAAGTCTATTTTCTGGTTTTTTTCTTGTTGTACCTAAGACCGACCGTAATGGCATTGTTATGCAGTCGGTCACCCCTTGGTCAAGCACCCCGATCACCCACTACACCCATTTGGTCGTGGTCATGGTCATGTAAAAAAGTGCATAACTCGGTCATATATTCAACCGAGTCATCTCCTTTGTTGTTTGTGAGTGTTTGTCATTATTAAATTATTTTTATGATCTATATTTGTGTTTAACTGAATTTTATTTTTATTATTTATTTATTATTATTATTTTTTTAACCGTGATTACCTTATTAAACTAATTTAGTTAGGACGTGATGAATTGATGGGATGATACAGCAGTGGTGACCGCGGTCATTCTCTATTACGGATGGATGGGTGAAACTTTGATTTTTCATTTTATTTTTTTTCCATTTGAAGAATTTACAAAAAACAGATGCAGTAACTTTCACATTTTCACCACATCACCAATTTTCCCACTCATAGGAAAATCCAACTTTTTACATTTTATCCCAAAAAAATCCAGTAAAATCAAAATCTAACCAAACACAAACACTTAAATCATCAAAAACAACTGAATTAAACACCTACTGATCCTCATAGACATCATGTCATACGAACCATCACCACCTACCTCCATCTACACCTCCGACACAACCACCACCACCGCGTTTAGACCACACGCGCCTGGCTACACCACCAACCCTAACGGCGGAGACAACAACAACACTTACGCCTTGACAGTAACCGCACCGCCGGAGGTAGGGACGTATGAGGCGAAGCGGAAGAGAGGACGGCCCAGGAAGTATCCGGTGGATGGATCTGTACCTGTGACGGCGCCGTCGACGGAGTTTGAGTCTCCGGCGACGGCGGATGGGAAGAAGCCCAGAGGGAGACCCAAAGGGAGTGCTAATAAACAACACCAACCTGTTGTTGCTTCAGGTATTTATATATATATTGTTTTTATATATTTGTTTCTTTTTTTATATATTCAAAGACTTTTTGTCACTTTTTGTGTTATTATTTAATTTTTTATGGAATCTTGAAACTTGAGTATTCATATTTGTTTAATCACTTAGTTTAGTGGTATATTTTTATTTTTAACTAGGTTGTGTCGATAACAAGGTGATGAACGTGTATATTTTGTACTCTATTCAAGCTTACGGTTTATGATAAAAGAAGCGCCGGGGTCGTGAGATATCATGTAGACGAAGAATAGTATACTAAATGTATATGTTGTTAGTTAGGTATATGCGATGTGGTATCTTTTGTGTCGCGTAATTTGTTTATTTTGCTTATATATGGTAATGTTATTGAGTTGAAGTTGGAAAGGTTTCTTCTAACTAATTTTTTGGCTGATTTGACATGATTCAAATTAATGTTGATATTAGTTAACGTGTTTGATCATGATTAATATGGGTTTAGGCTCATCTCTACAAAATATTGAAATATGAGAACAAACGTTTGAGTCTTGCATCCGATTATCTAGCGGTATAGGATTATTTTAAAATTTTGACGATCTATAAAGTGCGTAATGTATGGAACTGATAGTTGTTGAGGTTAAAGTCATCTCCGTTTATGGTATTATTGACCTGGCTAATTAGGATAAACAATTTGACGGACATAAGTGAAACCTGTGCATGCATTTATTCTGGACGGTAACAAGATGATACATATACGTATTGAAGTTGCCAAGAGTCTGGTAAAGGTGATGTGATTGGAAACTATTTTGCTTGTCCAGCAGCACACTCTGTGCATATCTCTTGGCCAGTTTTTAATACTCCGTAATATTTGCTTGTAGTCTTGTACGTGTTCTCAATCTTCAGGGGAAACATTGTAATGTATGAATGTATCTTTCTATATCATAGTGTTACTGGCACTAGTGCTTACAAAACCTTTTTTTGCAGGCGTACCTGGAGCAGGATTTATGCCACATATTCTTGATGTAAATTCTGGGGAGGTGCATCTCTGATCCTTTTTCTGGTTTTCGTGTTATGAATCGGAGTACTTATAGATAGATATTTGGTGCGCTTGCTCTTTTCTGACCGATAGTCTACAAATAAATAGCGAACATTGTTTGTGTGTACCTTATCCGTGGCCATACTCATTACGCAATTGGAGAACTAGCCTGGTATTATACTCTGGTATAATGATTGGAAAATCTGTGTAATTGTTTTGTGGTGAACTGTCTTTAAGTTAGAGATTAAGCTTGTTTATGGATTAATCTTTGATAGATAATGTTCCATATATATTACTGTTTTTGGTTTCGGTGATTAACTAATTGCTAAGTGTGTACAATCATGATGAACTTGCGAGCCAAATATTGATGATTCTATGAAATCTATTTGTTATTGATCTTAGTGCTTAATCTGACCCACTACTGAAATTTTTTATTAACATTCTTAATTTTTTGTATATAGGATATATTGGGGAAACTTGTTTGGTTCTCCCAGAATAGCACAAGAGCTCTTTGCATTCTGTCAGCTAGTGGTGCCATATCCAACGTGACACTTCAACAGGCAACAACTTCTGGTGGAACTGTCACCTATGAGGTATGTTTTTATATTAGGACTCTTTATATTATGGTTCTGTAGATTAATGGATATGTGTTCTTTAGTTCATATAAATCCCAGCGCTTTGTAATCCTTATTAATCAATCATCACTATGTGTAAAGTTTTAAAGGATGGTGCTTTAAAGGTTGTTCTGAATTGGTTTTTCAGGGACGTTTTGAGATCCTTTCTCTTTCTGGTTCATTTATGGTGTCGGAGAATGACGGTCAACGTATTAGAACTGGTGGGTTAAGCGTGTCACTATCTGGGCCAGATGGCCGTGTATTAGGCGGAAACGTGGCTGGCATTTTAGTTGCTGCATCACCTGTTCAGGTTTGAAGCATACGTTTATGATAACTGCTTGTTAGACACTTAAAACATCATTCTTTATAAACATTGCTTGTTTTTCACAGGTAATCATTGGTAGTTTTGTTCCAAAAAGCCAGGAGCAGTCAACAGCAAGAGGCGGTAATGAAGCGGAAGTGGTCAATGCTCCAGCAGGTGGAAGCCTGAGTGAGTCTTCAGGAGGGGGGCTCGGGAGCCCACTTGGTCAAAGCAATAACAGCAATCCACAAGGCATGGCTAGTATGCCTTGGAGATAACTAGATCCGACTATATCAGAAAGAAAACATGACTAGTAGCTTGTCTGTCTGTTGTTCTGTTGACCCTGTTTTTTTCTTTCAGAATTTAGATTCTAGTCGAGCAGGCTACTTAGGGGGTTGGTTGGCTTATTATTTTACGCTATACACCTTACGTTCTCCGTTTGATTAAGCTATGCTATGCTTCATTCCATGAACTTACATTAAGATTCAAGGATAAGAATGTAAGATTTGTGAAAGATGAGTTTGTTGTGTAAGAAAATTTGGAGGTTCTGCTGATATTCTATTTCTCCTTATTTTTATTTGACAGTTTCAAACAAGATAAGATAAAATATTATAACAGAAACTAGGAATTCTGTTTTGCTATAGTCAAATACAGCCTATGCATGTATTTTAAATCCGTTAATAATAATTATAAATGGCGAATATGAATTACGACTTTTGTAAGAATTCCAATGTTGACTTTCATTTTGCATTTTTGTATATGTTCTCTGTATATAATATGGAATAAAAAATGTACTAAAATAGAGAACGAAAACAAGAAGGAACGTCAGCCTTGTCTATTTTTCTGTTTTGGTATGAAATCAACGTGCGTACAAAAAGAGGTCATTGACATTTATTTCTCTATGTGTTACACTACGCTATATATTTGTGAATAACAAACTAGACAACTAGTCGTATCCAAGCATGCAAAATAGAATACGAAAACTACGTTACACCTGGACGTTGACATTTTATTTCTCTATGGTATACCATGGAATAATGGACAATCTAAGCCAAAATGGCCAAATAGCTTTGATACATTTATAATAAGATTGATAATCGCCGCCGTTCAAAAAAAATAAATAAATAAATAAAAAATAAGATTGATAATCGAAATATGCCAAAATAATAATAATAATAATAATAAATAAAATAAAATAAATAAAATAAAAAAGGTATAGGGTGTGTGAGAACTGAAAGATCACGATTCTCATAAGAAAGTCTGAATTCGCGTCATCTGAACTCGAGAATCTATTATTGTGCGTCCATGGTGGTTTTTTTGGTTCGACTAGCTAGCAATGTGTTATCTATAAGCAACAAACCAGACAGAAATCTTCATACAAGTCGCCCAATATAAACTCGTTTTTAGCCTTCCGGATGGTTGTTAATTCAAATGTAAAATGCTTAAAACGATAAAAATCGAAATCTTCTAAGTTGGGACGGAGCTATTAGCTAACCGTAGCATTTTTTTTTAAAATTAGATATTTTGCATTCTTCTCTTTGGTAGCAAGACAATACTATTAAAAAAAAAAAAAAAAACAAAAAAAATCCAACAAACAAACAAACAAACAAAAACAAAAAACCAACCTAATACTAATTCAAAGAAAAATTTGAACAATTACAACATTAACGGATAAACGGATGGGGTTTTCACTCTTCTAGTTATTTAGGAGGGACGTGTCTTAGACCCAAATTTACACGCCCTAACCGATTATCTAGAAGGGACGTCACTACGACAAAAAGGAGAAAGGGCGACGAACTTTTGTCGAGGACACATTTTTGTCCTCGCCAAAATTCGCTAAACGACAAAAAAATAGTTGATCAGGAAGAATAGGAAAAAAATTCACGCAAACTTTTAGCGATGACATGTCTTTGCCAAAAGTTTCTAAAAGTTTGACCAAAGTTTTTATTCCCCTCGTTAGCTAATTATCCCGTGTTTTTTAAAACAAGCGTTTTGGCGATGACATATCCTCGCCAAAAGTGTGGGAAATATTTTAAATTAACTAAAAATGATTTTTATTATTTATAAATTATATAAATAAATTAAAAATCATTTAAATTAATTAAAAATTATTTAAAATTATTAAAATTTATTTAAATAAATTAAAAATGATTTAAACTAATTATAAACGATTTTAAAATGATTTAAATAAATTATTAATGATTTAAATTAAAAATAAATGATTTCAATTATTTTTTTATTTATTTAAATAATTTTAATTAATTTAAATGATTTTTAATTTATTTAAATAATTTATAAATAATAAAAATCAATTTTAGTTAATTTAAAATATAGCCACTCAGATTAATGATCATAAATAACCGTACGCATGTTAATTCTATTCATCATTAAGTAACATATTCAAGTAAACATACGAATTACATTACAAAGTAATAAACGTTCAAGAATTAAAGCATAGAATTACATTCCAAATCGATAAAAGTTTAAATATTAAAGCACACGAATTACATTCCAAATGCTAAATTGCTTTGGCTAAATGAAAAACTACTCCAAACCACATTTTCCTATGTCATTATAAAGCTTGTGAAGCAGTGCAGTTGAATCACGTGTGTGGTTCTCGGAGGTATTTCCATTTCTAGTGTTGCCTCGAGTACCTTTATCTTTCCAATCAATAACTTGCACTTCACGCACTCTGCATTTCCAGGTCTCGGTGTTGAAGGTCCTGCATAATAACTTTGAGGTGTTGAAGATCCTCCAGGAGAATCGGCCAGTAGACGGAGTTGTTCATCCTTTCATGAAAATAAATCCATCCATAATCGATTGACCGGTGCTATTAAAGAGTAAAGAAAATTATGTTTAACAACTAACCAAATTATTTATATATTACACAAATAAAAAACATGTAATTGTTCACCTTTGATAAAGGACATTCATAATATAGTTTAACATGTTATTTATATCTATATAATCTCGACTCATTCGTTTAACATGTTATATATATCCATATCAGCTCTACTCATTCGTTTAACATCTCATATATAACCATATAATCTCAACTCATACGTTTAACATCTTATGTATATTAATATCATCTTTACATATCTGTTTAACATCTCATGTATAAAGATATCATCTCGGCTCATTAGTTTAACATCTTTTGTATATTCATATCATCTAGACTCATACGTTTAACATCTTATGTATATCCATATCATCTCGACTCACCCGTATAACATCTCATGTATACCCATATCATCCTGACTCATTCGTTTAACATGTTATTTATATCCACACCATCTCGACTCATTCATTTAACATCTCATGTATAACTATATCATCTCGACTCATTCGTTTAACATCTTATGTATTGATAACGCTCAAAATTAACATGTTTTTAGTAGCGTTATTGTGGAATTTATGGTCACTTTTATGAACTTATGGTATGGTACTATAATTGAGCATAATTCGTATTTAGGTTCAATGGAAGCTCAAAGTAAGGAAATGCAGAAAAAAGAATAAAACGATCAATAAACGAAGATTTATGCATGTACGAAGAATCCCGACAAATGAAAGTCTTTTGGAGTATATTAGAGAGGATAAAAGTCATGAAGTTGTCACTCCAAAGACTCAAGAATAAAGTACAAGAAGGAAAACGAGAAGTGAAATTAAGAAAAGAAGCTAAAACGAAGAATTATTGGAAGACTCGTTGTTCCCGACACACCTTCACCATTTTGGCCATAAGTTGAGCATACGAACTCCGATTTAGGTGATTCAAGCGGCACGGAAAGCTAAGAGAAAGATCTACAACTTTCAAGTTTACCATTTTCTGCCAAAATGCATCCAACCGATCGGTTGGAGCCCAACCGATTCGGTTGGTGCTTTTGGTCATCTTCCAGCCGATCGGGTTGGAGCCCAACCGATTCGGCTGGATGATTCTGACCTCCCCAAGTCATTTTTAATGCTTATTTAAGTGTCTTTAAGCCCCAATTCCGATCATGTCTCCATAATAACTCCATTTACTGCCATTTTATGACACTTGTGCCCAAGAAACTTGCTTGGAGGCTAAGGCTTGATTTCTACTATATAAGATCACTTTGGCTTGGTTCTAGGTGTGCAAATCGAGCCTCCACCCTTAAGGACGAATTTCCACAACAACAAAGGTGCAAATCGAGCCTCCACCCTTAAGGACGAATTTCCACCACAACAAAGGTGTGCAAATCGAGCTCCACCCTCAAGGACGATTTGGCACCAAAACAAAGGCGGCATTCCAGCCTCCACCTTAAAGAAAAATTTTGCCAACTTACCATGGTGAATATCAAGGCCCACCCTACAACTGCAGAGTTGGCTTGTGGGTTTTATGTCTCCTGGGCACTGAGGTTTAAAAGCTTGTTGCATACGCTAAAGCATTGGTGTGCCCTACATAAGTGATTTTAGGATTTACCGCGTTTTTAGTTATTGTTTTTGCAGATTTAATAACTCTTGAGAATTGGATATTAGTGCTGTTATACTTGGTGTGAATTGATGATATTTTTGAAGCAAAATTCTTTGATCTCCACCATGCTTCACATCTATCAATATTGAGTTGTCGCGATTTCTATGCCGGAAGTTTTGTTTCTCTTGACTATCTACTTTGATTTATTTTCCCTATCTTCACATGCTTTGAAGTTTCTTTTTCACATTAAAAACAATGTTAACTTAAGTGTGGGGGAAAGTGATTATGGAGAACGAAACTAATTTGTCAATTTATAATTTTGGGCCAATTTAAAAATAAAATTGTATATATTGTTTTACCCTTTGATCTATTTATTTTCACGTTTTTAGGATAGTGTATTAAACTAATAATCCACTGTGAATCTGTAATATTTGAAAACTCGTAGATGTGTTCCGATTAATTATTGCAATCCATTCTAGTTCGATGACATTATTGCTACACCAATTTATAACCTTATTTCACCTAATTGTGAGGTTTGAGCTGTTTCATATATAAAATAGTCTACATCTTTTATGCTTGATCTTTTGCTATGATGTGCCGGCTGGATCTGCTTATATCTAACTTTCTACCAAGTGAAACTTTTGCTACCCACTGTAAAGCCTTATAAGATATATCCACAACTTATCCTGCAGTAAGAAGGATCGGCAATTCGTGCCTATTGTTAATTCATGATACTGATATATAGGTGATGTAACATTTGTACTTTTAGTATTGACATAAAGGATGCTATAACTGTAATGGAATACCAAATACCAAGGCCCAGTCTTCCTTTTAAACAAAAAACCTTTATTGTCTAACGGCCATCGCTGTATGAATATATATATCAGTCTCGTTATTTGAGAACCCATGTTTGATGTGAATATCGTGTTTACATCCTTCATATCTCTATGGAATACCTATAAGTTTATATCACGAGTGTCTTGGCTGATGAGCAAGTTCTCCTCTTCATATTTTCTTATTCATTATCATCGCTAGATAATCTCAAAATATACTATTATAATCTATCTTTTCAAAGCCTTTAGCTTAGCCACTTTTGTCATACTATAGTATATGTGTGATATTCATAGTTACTTATGTGTTTAATTTTGATCCGTTGTAAATTCTCATGATACTCACTCTGACTAGTAGTTACTTCTAAATAAAACAAACAAACTTTGGAGCTACGCACTTCACCCATTCATGACCAAGTTCTTGGGCGTCTACGTGCCATTTCCGACAAGGATTTTACCAACTAATTACACCTATTCATAGCTATATTTGTGACTATGGTTCTATCGTGGTGTACTGCCTCGAGCTTTATTGGCGACCTTCCTGAGAGAGAGTATCTGTTTCTGATTATATGAACCCTACAAATAATAAGACCAATAGAGAACGCACTCATAGCTTCGAAAAAAAATAGAATGACAAGTCTATATGGTGATGACATTGTATAGGGCGACTATTTGTATTATTTGATTTATCATTTTTGATTAGTCAATAGAGATGGAGAAAGAAAGTTTGTTTGTGCTTATGTGTTCTTGATCATAATATCGCCAAATCCGCTAGTATGAAAAAATTATTATGGCGAATCGCATATCGACACAATGACACAAAATATTTGATAGTGGAGCGCATAATTCCGGAGGATTATTTGTGGTATCTCATAATGCAGTTTTTTGTTTTAAGTAGATATTGCTTTCCTATATACTATCAACAAAATGTGTGCTTCATCTAAATATTTATGACCTATTCTTTAATATTGTTTTTTCTTTATAAACAACCTTCTCCTAATTAAGCCGAAACATCAATCGATCGCGGCCACCCATGCAAACTATATCCTTCCAACGACGTTATTGATCATTACCTAGATTCGGGTTTAGGAGAGTTCATTTGTATGTCCTAATTTGACTTCTATACGCGTAGTTCTTTGAGGATTTATATTGGAGCGTTTGCCAGTGAGATAGTTTATGAGTATATAATCTTATTGTATTACCTCATTCACTTCCGTTATTTATTTGTTTTGCTTTTTTAGTACTTGTAGATTGTTCGGCGGCTAGTCAGCTGGGTATCCTATTTACTAATATTACACAGATTAGACTATCTGTTTTTTAATATATAGGCATACAGTCTCTCATTAACCTTAGCCTACAACGGATATACATGTTTTATGTTATCTCTCCAAAGATGAAGCTTCATCTCTAGATGTTTGATTCATCGTCATCATTGTGCTTTTACATGTCAGGTTTTTGTAGGTTTTTATTGTGTTTCTTTGTACATTTATATGCCTATTTGGTAATATATATCGTGATCATAGACTTAAGCAATGAGTTGTTTCCTATGTGTCTCTTGACTTATGATGATTTTATTGTGTTCTGGCGCGCTATCCTATATTTAATAATTAGAATGTTGAGTGAAATTTATACTATCTAGTAAAATTTCGTTCTCTCTAGATAAGAGTAAATTACAAATATGTTAATAAAATTTTCAATGAAATTCGTTGAGAAAACCTGCATATTAGTAATTTTGGTCAATCCGATCATGTTGAGCCACTCTCGATTTTTCCTCACAATTAACACAACAAGAAGAGGAGTGAGAGGATATACGGAGAGATGGAGAATTCAACAGGATAAAAGATGTTAATAATTGATTCAATAGCCTTCGATTAGTATTTTCTCTTTGTTTTTCTTAGTATTTGATGTTTGGTTTAGTGTGAGTTATGTTAGTAATGCTAAATTGCTTAGTAGCTTATTTAAATGTTAATATTTGTGTTATGTTAGTTATTTTTCATTTTTCGTATATTGTTTCTTGTGTGGTTTGTGTTAGATGTTATAATTTTAAAGCTTTTGGTATTTGCAAATCATTCTTTTACTAAATCGTTTTGCTATTTTATAGTGTCGTATAAAATAAGTACGTTGTTATCAAATAAAAATGTTTAACTTGGGTATTTCACTGGAAACCCTCCACCGAACTTCACTCGTCCACCGGGCCCGAGGGTTTAAAAGGCTTTTGCACTACCTAAAGCAATCGCGAACCTACAAATGAGTTTAGCGATTTTACCTTTGTAGTGAAGTTGTTTTTGCACTTTAATAAGCTCTTGGAGACTTGGATTATTAGTGACTTTATACTGATGTGTTGAATGTTTTGAACAAATCGTTACTCACATCTAGCAATCTTATCCATCATGGATGCCATCGGATTATCTATGCCCCGTGAAGTTGTTCTCTTGGACTACTATTTATTTATTTCCCTATTCTCACAGCTTGAAGTTTATTTTTAACATTAAAAACAATGCTAACTTAATGTGGGGGAAAGTAATTAATGAGACAAACTAATTTCAATTATAGTTTTGGCAAAAAATTTAAAATAAAATAAATTGTATACTTGTTTACCCTTGATCTATTTATTTTCACGTTTTTTAGGCAGTACTGTACTTGAAAACAGATTTATTCCCTGGTGAAATCTGTATTTGAAAAACCGAGATTGTCTCGATTAATATCATCCATTCTAGGATCGTGACATTTGCTAGCCATTTTATACCCTTTTCATAAATTGTGAGGATTTGAGCTGTTCTATATAACGTGATACATCTTTTATGCCTGAATCTTTTGCTAGAGTGTGCCGTGATTTATTTATTCAAAACTTGTATTGTACATCATTAAACACATAATATCGCATTGAGCGACTATAAGTTATTCTGACTACTCGAAGAGGCACCTTTCAGATAAAACCACAATCCATCCGTTACAAAACAAATTTTCTAACCACATCGTAGATTATCTCTCGCTATTTGGCACCCATTTGTTAGCGTTTATCTTTAAACGCTAGATACCCCTAGTTAGTATAGCAAGTCGTCATTTGTTACATCCCAAAAAAATCACAAAATATTTTACACTAAACCTTAGCCTAACCATTTCAAGTCTAAACGTGGGTTGCTAGTGGCTGGTATGTTGCGATTGTTTTTGATGATTAGTAGTTACCACACTTCACCATTCATGTTTCCATTCCGACAATGAAGATTGATCACTCTTATGGTTATGTATTTTGTGGTGTATGCTTATGCGAAGTGTGGAGATGGTGATGTATGTAAAAAAAAAAAAAAAGATAGAGAAAAGTCATCGAAAAAAAAAAAAAAAAAAATATAGTGTAGACATTTAATCTAATAGTGCATATTATATGAGAGGAGAAGAAATTTGTGATATGTTGTTAGCACAAATGTGCTATGTATGAAAAAATTATTAGCGAATCGATATAGCGAATGTAAAGTTGAAAGAGATAAATTGTAACATAATCATTTTGGTTTGTGGTTTTCTACTAGCACAATGGTTTAGATTGACTTATTCTTTTAAAACCAATTTCATAATATATCCCATGCTTATCCTTACCTTTTACTTAGGTAATTTATAGATTTATTGACTGTAGTACATCCGAGTTCTTTGAGAATTAAGATGACCGCCAGTGATCTAAGTTATCCTTAGGACCATGCCGTTATTTGGTGTACTAAATTCGCGCACGATCTACTTACGATTTACACAAGAGATTTGCATAAAGTCTTATTAACCTTAGCCTAAACGTTAACAACCTCAATAAAAGAGTCCTCCTTAAGATTTTACACTTGGTGCTTCTCCAGTCGGGTGGAGTTTTGTTTTGTACAATCCTGGAGTTAATAAAACGTAATCATGATGACAATGATGGTGATTTCCTTCTATATACTACCGCTACTTAAATAAATGAGTGTTGAGTGATTATATTCGTTTCTTTTTCTGAGGTATTAGAATGTAATCAAGCGAGACATCACATGGTATTTGTCAAACACTCGATTTTC
>LBNU01039152.1:0-25565 GCA_014162995.1 Artemisia annua
ACAAGAGAAGAGATTTTGAAGAGGCTGGAAAATACGGTCTTTTCAGCTTCTTCGAAGTAATCAACTTCAAGCTTAGAGATCAACAACTGGTTAATACAATAATTACAACACCACAATCACACAAAAGTATATAAAGCGAATAAAGAGACACCACGATATATAAAATAAAATCCGGAAATGAGGGGGAACCATCCGTACCTCCAGTTGCGAATCCACGATACCGATACTATTACTAAATATAATCTTTATATGATACAAGGGGAAATGTTTCATTGGCGTAAAAACATCGATTGAGCCGTACTATAACAAACTAAATTGTACTTCATTAACTGTCTAAGTGCTTTGGGAACGACTCTAAATGATGCCAGTAAATGAGCATCGACCTCGAACGCTCGAACTAAATTTTCATGAAGTGTAACCTTTATACAATTTTACTCTGAACGTGTGATGTTATACGGACATACTTGTACTCATAATTCAATCCCCTCGCCGTCACTGTGATCGCATGAATATATATATTATATATATATAATATATAATATATATAATACTATATATACGTTATATTATAATAATATATATAAAAAGTTAACCCACCCCCTACCCCCTGCTCTCTCTCTCTCTCTCTCTCTCTCTCTCTCTCTCTCTCTCTCTCTCAAAACATAAGTCCATTTTGACTTTTTGAATCCAACTTTAACTTTAAATGTTTTTATTTATATTATATAATACTTGATGCAAAATATATAAATGAATTAAGTTTTAAATGCATTTTTCATTGGTATAATTTTATCAAATATTATATAATACAAATAAAAAGATTTAAGGTTAAAATTGAATTTAAAAAGTCAAAATAGAGTTATTTTTTGAGACGAAGGGAGCAGTTAGCAACTAGTATTCAATATACAATATAGGATGTCTTCTAATTTGTTTTTGGCTTTGACTTTTGATTTATATATCTATAGTTTGGTTTTTAGAAGGTGAGATGTTTAGACATGTATGTTGGCAAAAATAACCTTGTCTACTTAATTGAATTAGACGAAGTGAGTAAAGTGGGTCTAATGTCTTTGTCATCGTTGGGACATTTCCGACACCTATATTTCTTGTCACGTCATCGCTTCATCATTCTTTTCAACTTTCATAGAACAAAAGAACATTTCCGACATCTAAAATTTTGTCACATCATCCTTTCATCACTCTTTTCAACCTTCGTACCAACAACTTTTGTTGGTTTTTGCTCTTCATATATATTATTTGTCACGTCCTCGCTTTGCGACTCTTTCTACTTTCTTCCTGTAATTCAACCCTTTAATTAGATTCCATAACAATTGATATGTTCTTGTTGAATCCAAAATATTTAGAGATGTTGCCTTTTTGAAAGTGGGCTGACATGAGAGAGGGTAAACATAGATAAAACGAATAAAAAATTACTATTGATTAGTAATTCTTTCCGTTCTACTTTAAGTGTCCACTATAACTTTTTTTATTTTATTTTTTCAACTTTGACTTTAAATATTTTTATTTGTTTTATATAATGTAAGAAATATGAATGAATTAAGTTATTAAATGTATTTTTATTTACATAATTTTCATTAAATATTATATATCACAAATAAATGTAATTAAAGTCAAAGTTAAATGTAAAAATTTTAAAAAATGTTATAATAAAAACTCAATGTAAGACGAAGATAGTAGTTTAATTCTTTATGTGTGTGCTTCAAAAGAATTGATCGAAATACACAATATTCATTTTAATTTGACCACTACCCTAATGATTGGGGTTTACTAATATATTATGTTTATGTGTACTTTTTTTCTTATCTTAATCTCACAGCAATCTACAAAATATGTAGGACCCGTATATATCTTATTTTTAAAATGCGAGGACTCCCATGTTTGATTGGCTGCCGACATTTGTCATTGTCGATTTTCACCAATTACCATACTTTTACACTTTTATATCAAATAAGACGAATGTTAAATCTATAAAATTTATCCAAAGAACTTTTTCACAAAATGATATGTCATGTATTTATAGAGAAATTGAAATTGGAAAAGAAGAAAGAAAATTTATTAAGATGATTTTTATTAGTAACATCATTTTGTAAAAGATTTTTTTATAATTTTTTTTTGTTAATGTATCATTTCTCATTAAATAATAGCCTTTATGTGGCTTACATCATGTTAGGTTCAAATGACAAGTTTCTTCGTTTCATTGCTAGATTTTCTGTTTGTTTTTACAAGGATTGTCGTAGTTTTAAGGTCGTTAGGTTAGATGTGCCGATTTGTGTCATTGTAATCTCATCTCTAGGGTCACGAGGTTTTTTAAGCTTATTTTTATTTATTTGATTTGGTTATTATTATTATTATTATTATTATTATTATTATTATTATTATTATTATTATTATTATTATTATTATTATTATTATTAGGGTACTACTAAATACACCAAACGGAAATTTAAAACATTGATAATTGTGTTACTTTATTGCTCGTAAATTGCAACAGGTAGAGTCATTAAGGAATCCTAACATAATCTTAGGCATAGCTGTAGTGAATAGTGATGATAGATTAACTTTTTTTTTTTTTTTTTTTTTTTTTTTTTTTTTCTTTTAATAAATAATCAATAGATTCCCAGCCCTTTATACGTTTAACTTTTTCATTCTTGTTTAACCGACCCTTAGATGACCATTTTTTTTTTTGTTTCTCATTTTTCTTTTTGCTAGCTATTATGCTTGCCATCTATAAGCTTGCTAGTTGCTACTAACTTTGTTAAACTATATTATTTGCTTGCTTAGACGTCGTGCCAACTAAGAAAAAGTTTCAGTTTATTTTTTTTAGAAAACGTTTTATTGTTGGGTTAACATACTAGGAAAAAACGAGTTGCGACTCACTATTTCGGCATGGATTCACTAGAAGATCCTCTAACTATTCTTTCTTTGTTCAGAAAAAAATTGACATTTTTTGAGACTTGGATTAAGATTTCTATGATCCAAATACTCAAGCCTGTTTTAGATTTTGTAATGCATGTACTTAAGAATTAAGATCTCTATTATCAAAGACATTTGAATTTTGTTCTTTTTCTTAGAATTATTTTCATGATTGGTTCGAAATGTTAAATCGTATTATATGATATTCAAGTCGATGGATAATACTAAACAGGTACCCAACGGCTTTTGGGGCGGATTTGGGTATAGATATCATAAACGGGTACGAGTAGGGTTTCACTAAAACCCGACCCGTTACCATCTCTACGTTAATGTCATACGTGTAGAACTCATTTAAAAATACATCGAATGAAATTGGAAAATGAAAAATGTCAACCATTACAAAAATAAAAGATAGTAAATACATATTAAAAAATACAAAAGTAAAAAAATACATTGAATGGAAAATAATAACCACTACCTCTCATTTATTATGTAGGCCATAGTACATGCATTGAAATGGATAGAATTACTTTCCCCATGTAACAAAGTCAATGATTAAGAAATCATATTGGTGTATTTAGAAGACCCCTATTATTATTATTATTATTATTATTATTATTATTATTATTATTATTGTGGATATAATTATTTTAGTGTTGCTTGATGATCGTTGAAATTCCTAGCATTTTGCTAGCGAGAATTACTAATATATTTTGTTGCCTTTGAAAAAAATATCTTGTCTTATTAATTGAAACTTGAACTCGCAAACTCTTAAATGATGGATAACTGACATATCGCTAAAGAAGGACCCTTTTTGTATTATACTCCACATACATAATACAAGAGTTGAGAAGTAATTATAACCGCATATCTGAAATGGACCGACCTAAATTAGATGCATCAATATTATTTTAGATGCATCATAATGTGTTTCCTAGCTTTTAATTAGATACATATACGTATATCAGATGCATTTCATGGGTTCTTATTTATTTTGTCCCTCTACATGTGGTTGAATCATAAAATATCATTTTGCATCATTTTCAGTTTAAAATAACTTTCGAAACTCAAATGGTACATCTAAATAAATAGAGATACATCTAATTCATGTCATTGCATCTCAAATATGTGGTTATAATAAGTTAATAACTTCTCTATCACTTTTTGCTTAATTTACTTTTCACGTAATCCCTTTCCCATAACACAAAATGCCTTGTTAATTTCATAAAAACCGAACAAACTTCTTCACTTTAGTAAGCTGTGCGTTTACTAGTTTTTGCAATCGGTTAAGAATCTATCGACATCAATTATCATGTCATAATATGGTTGTTTGTTTTAGTTCCTTTTGGTTTTTGTGTTTAATTGTGTCAAAATTCAATTTTCTTGTAATTTCTTTTAGGAGCTCTCATTATTTTAAGCATCTTGTTGATTTAGTGGGTTGACTTGTCTTCTATTTTGGTTCCGCTTTCTTGGTATAAAGCTGCCTTTCAAAATAAAAAATAAAAAAAAAATGGGATGGCATAACTAACATATGCAAAAAAAGTCGTTACTCCAGAAATATATATTTCTCTTTCAAGTACCATTTAAAAGAAAAAAAATCAAAGGATCCATAAAGTGGGATGTATGGTACCAACCGCGTATAAAACTGAGGGCCACACCACCTTTGAACCTCATTCCAAAACACCAAATATCTATTTTGATTTTAACTTGAGGTAAATATAGACACATCAAAACAGGATCATTTTGATTGGGGTTTGATTTGAATCTAACTAAATAAACTGTTTAGATGAGTTGGGTGCTTGGGTAGCAAGCAAATAGTTTTGAGTTATATAGGTTTGTCAACAAGTCTGACAAGATAAGTGCATGGCCGGAGCTCTATCATTTTGAGGGGGTGCTGCACAAAATTTTTTGGAAGGTTCCTGCATAAATTTTCTTTTATATCTTAAGTAAAATAAAATTTCATCATAGAGAACTTTTGGGCTAAACTAAAGTTTAAAAAAAAAAAAATAAATAAAATAAATAAATAAATATAAAATTTAATAAGGGTTGCATGTGTAAAAAACGATACTTTTTCAGAAAAATTCGCTTCGTAACATAAATTTGGGTGTGGCTCCGGCCACGTACACATGGTCTCCATGTCGATATGTCCCTGGATAAATTAGTTGGGTAACAAGTAAAAAACAAAGTGATTTGTTGATACAAGTAACTTCTCTACGACCTGTGAATACTTTTTAAATTTATAAATAATTAATTAATATAAGCAAAATATAAATACAACACTACACTACTACCGAAAATACTAAAAAAAGAAGTTGGTGTCATAGTTTCTTATCTATCCCAAATAAACTGGTATCATATGAAAAACACTCGTCTCACAATGCCCAAAATAAACTCTGAAGAAAGTTGGTTAGGGTTTTATGAAATTTATCCCTTTTATTAAGATAAAAGATAGAAGTTTCAAATTACTTTCTTTTGAAGAAATGGATGTACAATAATTGTCACATGCGCTATTTATTGTGTCATTCTTTACCACTTTACTTTTGTAGTACCACTTTACACTTATTGACAATGAACATTCCCATCCACCAAACCATAATAACCTCTAAAATTCAAAATCATAGCAACCCAGACTTATTATTTGATGAAATATCATTTTCGAATACTTGAACATGGTAATCTTTTGGTCGTGAAATAGTATTCCTCATCGTGTGGCCGTTTTTCATCCCGATCAAAATCATACAAAGGCAGAATATCCATGAGGACCATGAAGGCACGTTGAGAGTAGTCTCGATCAAAGCCACCTGAATATAAACGTTACTCAGTAAGAAGAAAAAAATGTATCAACTAAAAAAGATACCGCTCAAGCTAGCATCTAGAGTTTAAAAAGTTATAAAGCAAATATTTTTGGAACAAAGTGTTTTTATATTGTTTATTCTATAGTTCTACAAATAGTCTATGTATCTCGTGTATTAATTACTTCTACAGTTTCACATATTCTTTATGGGAGTTGATATCTACACATAGGGTTTTGATTCATACACATAAAGATAGTTGCAAAAAGACTATTATACCCATTATACCCTCTCTTGTATTTAGTTCATTGTTTGATCTTGAGGGCATAGTAGTCTATTTGCAACTATTTTTATGTGTATGAATCAAAACCACATGTGTAGATATCAACTCCCTTTGTTTATTCTTAGTTCAACAAATAGTCTATGTTTCTCGTGTATCACGCGAAACTATAAAAGCGACAATCACTTCTATAGTTCCACATGATACATGAGCATATACTATTTGTAATACTAATAAGCAAAACACCATTTTCTTTGGTTCCAAAAATTTTGCTCTACAACTTTTTTAACTCCAAAATGCTTGTAGAATATTGTTTTTAACTTAGAAAGGAGTAGTTAAATGTTGGGAAGTGACACAATTAATAAATATAAAACTATCAGTCACAAAATTATTTGCTTCGTGTCTACTTTTTAAGGATGAAGATAAAATTCTACTACTGTATCTGATAATGAAAGCCTGCCTAACAAATAAGAATTTTGAACAGACAATGAAACCAAAAGGAGAATGCTGATCATGGCAAGATCTCAAACTCCACTTTACAGGTCGCTAGTTGCAAAGACCCGGGTCATTTTTTATTGCTACGGCTAGTTAACACAGTGCTTTTGACGATTAAGATATATAGCTATATAGAACTTTTAAAGCTCGAACACCTATATTAAATTTACTAGCCATGTTAATACATAATTCTTGTGCTAACAAAGGTGATACTATGAAACCACATCCATTCCCATTTAAACCTCTCAGCCATGACTAGGTGACATACAAGTCCTAGACGGATTTTAATTGATGACAACCTGATCTATTGATTATTTCAAAACATATCTCTTGACGCCTTATGTTGGTTAGTAGGTGTTACTGTGTTTCCAGATTAGGGTTAAGATAATCAATGAGTACCGGATATTCACTTGAAATCGTGGTATCACTTTCCAATAGAAACTATTCGACCCTATGCCTGGGTTACACGAATATCTCTATGGGATAAGACCAAGTGATGTTCTTGTTTTAGGCACAAATCAAGAACAGAATCGTATTCAAGTGTTTAGGGTTTTGTGTTAATCGTCCTCATGCAGATGTGTTATGACCTCTATTTATAGTAGAGAATACTCAAACCCTAGCCCATGGAATTATGTATAATTAACGGCCCATTAATTATATCATAATACTTTCCATAATAGTAGGAATCAGTGGTTATCAGTGGAAACAATAAACCATCAGCAGAAATAAGCTTATCCGCAGGAACAAGCCATCAGCAGATAACAAGCTTATACTAGCAGTGGTAATGTTAACACTAGCAGCAGAGTCAGCAGCAGAGTCTAGCAGCAGAGTCTAGCAGCAGAGTCTACTAGCAGAGTCTACTAGCAGCAGATTCAGCAGAATCTCACTAGTATAACCACAATTGAGTCAGGGTGTTAATGGACCAAATGGGTGTACACTCCGTACCTCCAAACCCATTACCAGGTGTGAACTCATCCCTCAAGTGCACTAAATTTTCCAACAATCCTCCCCAAATTTAGTTCACTTCCTTTGCATGAAAAAATAAACATAAAACAAAACAAGTGCATAAATGAAAATATCCTGAGGATTGAATTTCCACATTAGTACATATACGTTCAAATATTCGAGAATCAGGGTGTTCTAAGAATTGAACCCTTCAACCCATTTGAATACCTGAAGATAAATACACACAAGTTTTCAAACACTTAAATACTCCTGACACTATTACAAGCCATGTGTCCATATCCAATTCATAAATGTTGTAAAAGCTAAAAGTCCAAAGCTTCCTGAAGCGGCAAAACTTCAACATTTACATAGGTGGTTCATCTTTTAATCATGCTCCTGCTCAGCACTTTGTCAAAGAAAATAACCATTAAGAAGTGAAGACTTCATCCTCCTTTCCAGCAGGTAACAAGCACAACCTTGGGATGTAATATAAAACATGTGCTTCAGTCCACAAAATGTTCAGCTTTCCACATTGAACTCAGCTTCCAAGTTTCCTTAGAAGGGAGTTGGGTATCTTTGCATTCAGTGACTAAGTAGGACTTAAACCCATCCCTGTAGCAGACTTTAAAACCAAGTCTCTAGCCAAACCCTTCGTCAAGTGATCAGCTAAGTTTTGTTGAGATCTAACAAACTCTATAGATACCACCCCATTCATGATGAGCTCACGAATCATGCTATGCCTGACACCTAAGTGTCTAGACTTCCCATTGTACATCTGGCTATAAGCCTTTGCCAATGTAGCAGCACTATCACAACGGATAGAAATAGGTGCTATAGGTTTAGGCCACAATGGAATCTCAAGAAGCAGGTTTCTCAACCATTCAGCTTCTTTACCAGCAGCAGCTAAAGCCACAAATTCAGATTCCATGGTTGAACTGGTAATGCAAGTTTGTTTCTTGGATGCCCAAGAAATTGCACCTCCACCAAGTAGGAATACCCAGCCACTGGTAGATGAATTATCTTCAGTGTTACTGATCCAACTTGCATCAGTGTATCCTTCCAACACTGAAGGATAACCAGTATATGAAAGACTATAATCCATAGTTCTTTTCAAATACTTAAAGACCCTCTGAATTGCTTGCCAGTGATGAGCACTAGGATTACTAGTATACCTGCTCAGTTTACCCACTGCAAAAGCAATATCAGGCCTAGTACAAGTCATGGCATACATCAAGCAGCCAATTACCCTAGAATACTCAAGTTGAGATACAGCTTTGCCAGTATTAGGCATTAGCTTCTCACTTGTATCCATAGGAGTACTCACTGGAGTACAATCAAAGTAATTAAATTTCTTTAACACCTTCTCAATGTAATGAGACTGTGAGATAGAAATCTTGTTACTTTCATGTTTAATCCTAATACCAAGGATAACATCTGCCTCCCCCATATCCTTCATGGAGAACTTTGATGACAAAAATTCTTTTGTAAGATCAACTTGATTTTGGTCAGTGCCAAAGATCAACATGTCATCAACATATAGACAAATGATGACTCCTTTACCAGATTCATCAAATTTGCTATATACACATTTGTCAGCCTGGTTAAGTGAATAACCACTAGACAAAACCACTTCATCAAATTTTTGATGCCATTGCTTAGGTGCCTGTTTTAGTCCATAAAGAGACTTAATCAGTTTACACACCTTGTTTTCATTGCCAGGCATGATGAAGCCCTGAGGTTGTTTCATGTAAACTTCCTCATCTAAATCACCATTCAAGAAAGCTGTCTTCACATCCATCTGATGAATAATCAGATTGTGAATTGATGCCAAAGCAATTAGCAATCTTATGGTACTGATACGAGCCACAGGGGCATAAGTATCAAAATAGTCTATTCCTGACTTTTGTTTAAAGCCCTGAATAACTAGTCTTGCCTTGAACTTTTCAACAGTTCCATCTACCTTCATTTTCTTTTTGAAAATCCATTTGCAACCTAGAGGTGTGCAACCAGGTGGTAGATCAGTCAACACATAAGTGTTATTGCCCATGATGGAATCCATCTCATCATTAACTGCTTCTTTCCAGAAAGCAACATCCTGGGACTTCATTGCTTCTTCAAATGTTTTGGGATCATCCTCAATAATGAAGCAATATGAGTATTGGTCAGAGACCTCACTCCTTGTACCTTCAATTAAGTATAATTGAAACTCAGGTCCAAATGACTTTGGAGTCCTCACCCTATTGCTCCTTCTGAGCTCAGGTTCAGGTTGTTGTTCCACAACCTCAGCAGGAACCTCAGCAGAAACCACATCAGGTTCTTCTGAAGCACCATTGTCATTGGTTCCATTTGGAATCCTTTGACTTGGTCTAGGGATAGATGAAAATCTATTCTCATCAAAGAGTGCATCCCTTGATTCAATTATAGAGTTAATTGAAACAGATTCATTAGGTTCAATGACATAGAACCTATATGCCTTGGAATGCTCAGCATATCCAACAAAGATGCATTCAATGCCTCTTTCACCCAAAGTTTTCTGCTTTGGATCAGGGAGTCTTACAACAGCCCTACAACCCCAAATCCTGAGAAAGTTCAGGTTGGGTTTTCTTTTAGTCCAGAGTTCATAAGGGGTAACCTTGTTCCTTTTGTTGGGAACCCTATTTAATAAATAGCAAGCTGTTAACATAGCTTCACCCCAGAACCCTTGACTCAGCCCTGAATAGGACAACATGGAATTAACCATCTCCTTCAGCACCCTGTTTTTCCTTTCAGAAATACCATTTTGCTGAGGAGTATAGGGAGCAGTCGTTTCATGGATTATACCAACAGACTGAAAATACAGAGTATCCATGTACTCACCTCCCCTATCAGTCCTAAATCTTTTGATTAGAGACCCTTGTTGCAATTCAACTTCAGTTTTAAATACTTTAAATTTATCTAATGCTTCATCCTTAGTATGTAACAAATAAACATAACAAAACCTAGAAGCATCATCAATAAAAGTCACAAAGTATTTCTTATTCCCCAAAGAGGGAGTAGCATGCAAATCACATAGATCACTATGAATCAGTTCCAACACTTTAGTTTCACGTTTTACACTTTGAAAAGGTTTCTTAGTTATTTTGTTCATCATACAAGTTTTACACTTTTTAGTGTCCATATCAAAGGCTGGAATTAATCCATCCTTAGACATATCTTGCATTCTTTTAAAGTGTACATGGCCAAGTCTAGCATGCCATAAGTTTGAATCATTCAATTTAGTGGTTGACATAAAAGCAGAATTAACATTATCATGCACAATATTAAGCCTGAACATTTGATTACACAAATAGCCAAAACCAATAAACACACCATGTTTAGACAAAACATACTTATCAGATTCAATTACTTGTTTATAACCACAATTATTCAAAACACTACTAGAAACCAAATTCTTTCTAACATCAGGAACATGTAAAACATTAAACAAAGAAACAATCTTTCCAGAACTAAACTTCAAATCCACACATCCTTTTCCATGCACCAGGGCAGTTGACTCGTTTCCCATATGAAGAATAGAACCATCATTCATTGACTCATAAGTCTTGAACCAGCTTCTATCTTTACACACATGAATTGTAGCTCCAGAGTCAACCCACCAAGCAACATCATCATCCTGCACAAAGTAAATTTCAGATATATATGTAACATAATAAATCTCAAAAGACTTATTAAATATATTCTGACCTTTCAGAGAATTGGTGTTACCATTCCCTCCACTTGTGCCTGATCCATTGGATTTGTTTCCAACTTTACCACCCTTGCAATCTTTCCTGAAGTGTCCAGGTTTCCCACACTTCCAACAAGTCACTTTTGGTTTCTTGTTAAGATCATCTTTGGTGTTATCATGATGCTTACGCTTGCCCTTGTTGTCATTGTTCCTGGAGGAGTTGTTATGCTCCACCATATTGACAACTGATGGACCAGTAGCATTGCTACTCTTTGGCTTGTCAATGTCTTGTGCTTTGAGTGATTCCTCAATGCGCAAGTGACTGCCCAACTCAACAAGAGTTAACTCCTCCTTCTTATGCTTAAGCATATGCTTGAAATCTTTCCAAGAAGGAGGTAGTTTATCGATGATACAAGAGACTGAAATAGCCTCATCCATGTTCATCTTGTGTTGTGTGAATCGACCAAGTATACTAAGAAGTTCATTGTATTGTTCCATGACAGGTCTAGAATCAACCATTTTGTAATTGTTAAAATTACTTACAAGGAACTTCTTACTTGATGCATCCTCAGCCATATACTTGGCTTCCAAGGAATCCCATAGTTCTTTAGAAGATTCAACATTCTGATAAATATCAAAGAGTGAATCAGACATACCATTGAGGATTAAACCTCTGCAAACATAGTCATCATTCTCCCACTTGCTTCTTGCTCTCATCTGTTCCATGGTAGCATTATCCCCATGATCTTCAGGAATATCAGAAGTGAGAACAGACACTACATTCATGCTTGTCAGCAGGAACTGCATCTTCTTCTGCCATCTTCTAAAATCAACACCTTCAAACTTTTCCAGCTTGGAAAAGTTAGCAGCCATATGTCTCATGACAGCAGCCATTGATTATCACTAATAGTTTCTATTGATTGTTGGTTATTATGTGTTACTGTGTTCCCAGATTAGGGTTAAGATAATCAATGAGTACCGGATATTCACTTGAAATCGTGGTATCACTTTCCAATAGAAACTATTCGACCCTATGCCTGGGTTACACGAATATCTCTATGGGATAAGACCAAGTGATGTTCTTGTTTTAGGCACAAATCAAGAACAGAAGCGTATTCAAGTGTTTAGGGTTTTTGTTGATCGTACTCATGCAGATGTGTTATGACCTCTATTTATAATAGAGAATACTCAAACCCTAGCCCATGGAATTATGTATAATTAACGGCCCATTAATTATATCATAATACTTTCCATAATAGTAGGAATCAGTGGTTATAATCGAGCAGTACTTTGATCAGCAGTACTTTGATCAGCAGTAGAGTCTAGCAGCAGAGTCTAGCAGTAGAGTCTAGCAGCAGAGCAGAGTCTAGCAGCAGAGTCTAGCAGCAGAGTCTAGCAGCAGAGTCTAGCAGTAGAGTCTAGCAGCAGAGCAGAGTCTAGCAGCAGAGTCTAGCAGTAGAGTCTAGCAGCAGAGCAGAGTCTAGCAGCAGAGTCTAGCAGTAGAGTCTAGCAGCAGAGCAGAGTCTAGCAGCAGAGTCTAGCAGTAGAGTCTAGCAGCAGAGCAGAGTCTAGCAGCAGAGTCTAGCAGTAGAGTCTAGCAGCAGAGCAGAGTCTAGCAGCAGAGTCTACTAGTATAACCACAATTGAGTCAGGGTGTTCATGGACCAAATGGGTGTACACTCCGTACCTCCAAACCCATTACCAGGTGTGAACTCATCCCTCAAGTGCACTAAATTTTCCAACAATCCTCCCCAAATTTAGTTCACTTCCTTTGCATGAAAAAATAAACATAAAACAAAACAAGTGCATAAATGAAAATATCCTGAGGATTGAATTTCCACATTAGTACATATACGTTCAAATATTCGAGAATCAGGGTGTTCTAAGAATTGAACCCTTCAACCCATTTGAATACCTGAAGATAAATACACACAAGTTTTCAAACACTTAAATACTCCTGACACTATTACAAGCCATGTGTCCATATCCAATTCATAAATGTTGTAAAAGCTAAAAGTCCAAAGCTTCCTGAAGCGGCAAAACTTCAACATTTACATAGGTGGTTCATCTTTTAATCATGCTCCTGCTCAGCACTTTGTCAAAGAAAATAACCATTAAGAAGTGAAGACTTCATCCTCCTTTCCAGCAGGTAACAAGCACAACCTTGGGATGTAATATAAAACATGTGCTTCAGTCCACAAAATGTTCAGCTTTCCACATTGAACTCAGCTTCCAAGTTTCCTTAGAAGGGAGTTGGGTATCTTTGCATTCAGTGACTAAGTAGGACTTAAACCCATCCCTGTAGCAGACTTTAAAACCAAGTCTCTAGCCAAACCCTTCGTCAAGTGATCAGCTAAGTTTTGTTGAGATCTAACAAACTCTATAGATACCACCCCATTCATGATGAGCTCACGAATCATGCTATGCCTGACACCTAAGTGTCTAGACTTCCCATTGTACATCTGGCTATAAGCCTTTGCCAATGTAGCAGCACTATCACAACGGATAGAAATAGGTGCTATAGGTTTAGGCCACAATGGAATCTCAAGAAGCAGGTTTCTCAACCATTCAGCTTCTTTACCAGCAGCAGCTAAAGCCACAAATTCAGATTCCATGGTTGAACTGGTAATGCAAGTTTGTTTCTTGGATGCCCAAGAAATTGCACCTCCACCAAGTAGGAATACCCAGCCACTGGTAGATGAATTATCTTCAGTGTTACTGATCCAACTTGCATCAGTGTATCCTTCCAACACTGAAGGATAACCAGTATATGAAAGACTATAATCCATAGTTCTTTTCAAATACTTAAAGACCCTCTGAATTGCTTGCCAGTGATGAGCACTAGGATTACTAGTATACCTGCTCAGTTTACCCACTGCAAAAGCAATATCAGGCCTAGTACAAGTCATGGCATACATCAAGCAGCCAATTACCCTAGAATACTCAAGTTGAGATACAGCTTTGCCAGTATTAGGCATTAGCTTCTCACTTGTATCCATAGGAGTACTCACTGGAGTACAATCAAAGTAATTAAATTTCTTTAACACCTTCTCAATGTAATGAGACTGTGAGATAGAAATCTTGTTACTTTCATGTTTAATCCTAATACCAAGGATAACATCTGCCTCCCCCATATCCTTCATGGAGAACTTTGATGACAAAAATTCTTTTGTAAGATCAACTTGATTTTGGTCAGTGCCAAAGATCAACATGTCATCAACATATAGACAAATGATGACTCCTTTACCAGATTCATCAAATTTGCTATATACACATTTGTCAGCCTGGTTAAGTGAATAACCACTAGACAAAACCACTTCATCAAATTTTTGATGCCATTGCTTAGGTGCCTGTTTTAGTCCATAAAGAGACTTAATCAGTTTACACACCTTGTTTTCATTGCCAGGCATGATGAAGCCCTGAGGTTGTTTCATGTAAACTTCCTCATCTAAATCACCATTCAAGAAAGCTGTCTTCACATCCATCTGATGAATAATCAGATTGTGAATTGATGCCAAAGCAATTAGCAATCTTATGGTACTGATACGAGCCACAGGGGCATAAGTATCAAAATAGTCTATTCCTGACTTTTGTTTAAAGCCCTGAATAACTAGTCTTGCCTTGAACTTTTCAACAGTTCCATCTACCTTCATTTTCTTTTTGAAAATCCATTTGCAACCTAGAGGTGTGCAACCAGGTGGTAGATCAGTCAACACATAAGTGTTATTGCCCATGATGGAATCCATCTCATCATTAACTGCTTCTTTCCAGAAAGCAACATCCTGGGACTTCATTGCTTCTTCAAATGTTTTGGGATCATCCTCAATAATGAAGCAATATGAGTATTGGTCAGAGACCTCACTCCTTGTACCTTCAATTAAGTATAATTGAAACTCAGGTCCAAATGACTTTGGAGTCCTCACCCTATTGCTCCTTCTGAGCTCAGGTTCAGGTTGTTGTTCCACAACCTCAGCAGGAACCTCAGCAGAAACCACATCAGGTTCTTCTGAAGCACCATTGTCATTGGTTCCATTTGGAATCCTTTGACTTGGTCTAGGGATAGATGAAAATCTATTCTCATCAAAGAGTGCATCCCTTGATTCAATTATAGAGTTAATTGAAACAGATTCATTAGGTTCAATGACATAGAACCTATATGCCTTGGAATGCTCAGCATATCCAACAAAGATGCATTCAATGCCTCTTTCACCCAAAGTTTTCTGCTTTGGATCAGGGAGTCTTACAACAGCCCTACAACCCCAAATCCTGAGAAAGTTCAGGTTGGGTTTTCTTTTAGTCCAGAGTTCATAAGGGGTAACCTTGTTCCTTTTGTTGGGAACCCTATTTAATAAATAGCAAGCTGTTAACATAGCTTCACCCCAGAACCCTTGACTCAGCCCTGAATAGGACAACATGGAATTAACCATCTCCTTCAGCACCCTGTTTTTC
The DNA here is from genome assembly GCA_014162995.1 of Artemisia annua. Taxonomy (NCBI): domain Eukaryota; kingdom Viridiplantae; phylum Streptophyta; class Magnoliopsida; order Asterales; family Asteraceae; genus Artemisia; species Artemisia annua. The sequence goes on from LBNU01039152.1 coordinate 15,596, forward strand.
CTTTCAGAAATACCATTTTGCTGAGGAGTATAGGGAGCAGTCGTTTCATGGATTATACCAACAGACTGAAAATACAGAGTATCCATGTACTCACCTCCCCTATCAGTCCTAAATCTTTTGATTAGAGACCCTTGTTGCAATTCAACTTCAGTTTTAAATACTTTAAATTTATCTAATGCTTCATCCTTAGTATGTAACAAATAAACATAACAAAACCTAGAAGCATCATCAATAAAAGTCACAAAGTATTTCTTATTCCCCAAAGAGGGAGTAGCATGCAAATCACATAGATCACTATGAATCAGTTCCAACACTTTAGTTTCACGTTTTACACTTTGAAAAGGTTTCTTAGTTATTTTGTTCATCATACAAGTTTTACACTTTTTAGTGTCCATATCAAAGGCTGGAATTAATCCATCCTTAGACATATCTTGCATTCTTTTAAAGTGTACATGGCCAAGTCTAGCATGCCATAAGTTTGAATCATTCAATTTAGTGGTTGACATAAAAGCAGAATTAACATTATCATGCACAATATTAAGCCTGAACATTTGATTACACAAATAGCCAAAACCAATAAACACACCATGTTTAGACAAAACATACTTATCAGATTCAATTACTTGTTTATAACCACAATTATTCAAAACACTACTAGAAACCAAATTCTTTCTAACATCAGGAACATGTAAAACATTAAACAAAGAAACAATCTTTCCAGAACTAAACTTCAAATCCACACATCCTTTTCCATGCACCAGGGCAGTTGACTCGTTTCCCATATGAAGAATAGAACCATCATTCATTGACTCATAAGTCTTGAACCAGCTTCTATCTTTACACACATGAATTGTAGCTCCAGAGTCAACCCACCAAGCAACATCATCATCCTGCACAAAGTAAATTTCAGATATATATGTAACATAATAAATCTCAAAAGACTTATTAAATATATTCTGACCTTTCAGAGAATTGGTGTTACCATTCCCTCCACTTGTGCCTGATCCATTGGATTTGTTTCCAACTTTACCACCCTTGCAATCTTTCCTGAAGTGTCCAGGTTTCCCACACTTCCAACAAGTCACTTTTGGTTTCTTGTTAAGATCATCTTTGGTGTTATCATGATGCTTACGCTTGCCCTTGTTGTCATTGTTCCTGGAGGAGTTGTTATGCTCCACCATATTGACAACTGATGGACCAGTAGCATTGCTACTCTTTGGCTTGTCAATGTCTTGTGCTTTGAGTGATTCCTCAATGCGCAAGTGACTGCCCAACTCAACAAGAGTTAACTCCTCCTTCTTATGCTTAAGCATATGCTTGAAATCTTTCCAAGAAGGAGGTAGTTTATCGATGATACAAGAGACTGAAATAGCCTCATCCATGTTCATCTTGTGTTGTGTGAATCGACCAAGTATACTAAGAAGTTCATTGTATTGTTCCATGACAGGTCTAGAATCAACCATTTTGTAATTGTTAAAATTACTTACAAGGAACTTCTTACTTGATTCATCCTCAGCCATGTACTTGGCTTCCAAGGAATCCCATAGTTCTTTAGAAGACTCAACATTCTGATAAATATCAAAGAGTGAATCAGACATACCATTGAGAATTAAACCTCTGCAAACATAGTCATCATTCTCCCACTTGCTTCTTACTCTCATCTGTTCCATGGTAGCATTATCCCCATGATCTTCAGGAATAGTAGAAGTGAGAACAGACACTACATTCATGCTTGTCAGCAGGAACTGCATCTTCTTCTGCCATCTTCTGAAATCAACACCTTCAAACTTTTCCAGCTTGGAAAAGTTAGCAGCCATATGTCTCATAACAACAGCCATTGATTATCACCAAAATAGTTTCTATTGATTGTTGGTTATTAGGTGTTACTGTGTTTCCAGATTAGGGTTAAGATAATCAATGAGTACCAGATATTCACTTGAAATCGTGGTATCACTTTCCAATAGAAACTATTCGACCCTATGCCTGGGTTACACGAATATCTCTATGGGATAAGACCAAGTGATGTTCTTGTTTTAGGCACAAATCAAGAACAGAATCGTATTCAAGTGTTTAGGGTTTTGTGTTAATCGTCCTCATGCAGATGTGTTATGACCTCTATTTATAATAGAGAATACTCAAACCCTAGCCCATGGAATTATGTATAATTAACGGCCCATTAATTATATCATAATACTTTCCATAATAGTAGGAATCAGTGGTTATTAGTGGAAACAATAAACCATCAGCAGAAATAAGCTTATCCGCAGGAACAAGCCATCAGCAGATAACAAGCTTATACTAGCAGTGGTAATGTTAACACTAGCAGCAGAGTCAGCAGGAGAGTCTAGCAGCAGAGTCTAGCAGCAGAGTCTAGCAGCAGAGTCTACTAGCAGCAGATTCAGCAGAATCTCACTAGTATAACCACAATTGAGTCAGGGTGTTCATGGACCAAATGGGTGTACACTCCGTACCTCCAAACCCATTACCAGGTGTGAACTCATCCCTCAAGTGCACTAAATTTTCCAACACCTTACTCATCTCCTTTTAGCATAACTGAATGTAAGTATGAATCTAGATCCTTGTGTCGACTAGCTATGTGTCATTTATATTTGAATCTAAAACATAAATAAGGAGTAAAGATACCTTGAAATGATTGACATGGAGTAAAGATAACTAGCTATGTATCATTTTTATGGTAAACCACATAGAATTTCGTTTGAGAAAATTCGGTTGCTTCAAGTGATGAGTAATTCGGTTGCAATCAAGTAATGTTGCATTCGGTTGCTTCAACCGAGAGGAGGTATAAAATCTTCTCAGTTCTTAGGTTTGCAACATTTAATCGGACTGTTGTGTTAACAGTTCATAATGACTCTTGGCAATGGTCACTAGATGTTTCCAAAGGGTTCACTGTTGCTCGGTGCGTTCTTTGATTGACACTTACACTCTAGATGTGGTCTCTATCGCTACTTGTTGGAATAGTAGTATCCCTATAAAAGTTAACGTCTTTTTGTGGAGGTTGATGCTAAACAAGCTTCCATCTATAAATTTGGATAGGAAAGAGGTATTGAAGTTGATTCGCTTCTTTGTCCCATTTGTTATGAAGATGTTGAAACGGTTAATCACATTTTGTTTATATGTGAGCTGGCCAAAGACTTGTGGGCTTTGTTGGCTAGATGTGGGAGCTAAACATTCCTTTTTGTGCGAACATTCATGTGGCTTGACTCTTCGTCCCTCTTTGGTAAAGCGCGGGTGTTTCTTGAAGGAGTGGGAGGGACTCTTTTGTGGTCTACGTGGAGTTTCCACAATCAGTTGGTTTTTTCTAATCCTCCCTAAGAAGGCAATGCTTTGAGATAATATTGTTTCTCAAGTGTTTTTTGTGAATTTCATCTAGAAACCCTAAATTTAAGTTTAGTTGGGTAAGTTGGTTGCAAAATCCTTTAGCTACTATAGCNGGGGGGGGGAGGGAAGCCCATGGTTCATCTTGTAAAATTAGCTTTGGGATCCATATAAAATTGGTGTAATGTCGATCTAGAGGGTGTTTGGATCTTTTATTAAAGATGTTTATCTGCAAACTTTCTGTGACAGCTTTTTTAAATAAGTTATTCAAGTTGCTTATTCAAAAAGCTTATTTCCTCTAACAAATAATCACAATTTAGATAAGCAATCCCAATACCTTCAAATTTGCTTATATGTTTCATGAAAAGCAATAAGGAGATAAGCACTCCTAATAAAAAATAAATAAATAAATAAATAAATAAACAAACACCCGTCAATGCTCATATGATTTTCGATCTTTTGTAGTTGATATGCGAAATTAAATGATCATAATCACTCACTTGTAGGATTACCAATTCTAAGAAGGAAAACTATAGTATACTAAGAACTATATGTACATAAAGGCACAAACTTATCTATATTTCATCCTTATTTCAATGTTTTGAAATTTTTGTTTATATAAGATCGACCTGCAACCTATATTTGCGTTAAGGCATGTTGAAGTGAAGTTAAATTAAGTAAAATACATGACGCACGTGAGTCCAATTATGTAAAACTGATGGCGTATAACGTACCTCAAACTAATGTCATATCCTTCAGACAAGGGTAGATAACGGTTACAATTAGGAGTGCATTCAAGTCACCACAACGCCAAGCATGAGCTCGACTTAGCTTGAAGTTGAAAGTATAACTCGACTGCATATTTTCAAGCTCGAATATGATCAAGTTAGTTTTTTTTCTTAATGTTTATTTAGGAAGGTAATTGAAACTTGAGCCTACAATCATTTGGTGTGGGACACACGTAGAGCCACGTAAAGCTCGCAAGAATTTTTTACAGAGTATATTTCTAGTGTAGTTTTAGAAGTATTTTAGCATAAATTTGTTCTTGAATCCACTAATCTTGAACCAACTTGAAGTAAATTCTGGCTCGGCTCCTAGATTAGGGGTATTCACACTCTCACGGATACAACTCACTATAAGACATATAACGGCCCAAGCCTGAATGTGGGTTGGGTCCATTAGGGTTTCTATTATCTTTTATATAATGTCAATATTACAATACCTCTAACGGGGATTAACCTAAATTAATATGGTATTGGAGCGGGTCTAATCCTTAGACCTAGGTGGTTACGTTAAGCCGTCTCTCCTAAGCCACCCCGTCAACCTTTGTCACCAACCTTTATCCCTTAAAAAAAAAAAAAAAAAAAAAAGCTTATTTTTTTTGCCGTAACTTTTTAACCTTTGGTGTTTACTGATGCGGTCAACGTTATTCTCTTCGTTTTTCAATTTTGCACAAAACTCAACTTGAAACACCTTTGTCGGCCGCCGGATGCACCGCCACGCGGCGCCATAAGTTGACTACCGAAAAAAATGTTTATGCTTTGCTTTTATTTTTGTTTCTTTGCTTTTATTTTTGTCCTTTGCTTTTGGTGTTGCTATATGATGAAGATTAATCTCCTGTCAGATGTCGTCATCAAAATTAGTTATTTGCTTTACTCCTTTTCCTTTGCTACCGCTTTATTTTGATGAAGATTTGTCTCTGTTTGCTGTCGAACGTGTTCATCAACAAAACTTTTATTGCTTTAATGTTTATTAAGTTTCCTAATCTCCAAGGTTTCGCGATTTCGCCTCTCGAATTGCGGGGGAGTATTAGACTATATAACGCCCCAAGTCTGAAAGTGGGTTGGGTCCATTAAGGTTTCTAGTATCTCGTATAGTGCATTATATACAAGATATTAGAAATCCTAATGGACCTAACCCACATTCGGGCTTGAGCCGTTATATCGTTTAAGCCTCACGAATACCACTAGGCTAAAGACTCACTAGTCCTTTCATCAATGTTAGTATTATCCAGCTTGTACCGAGTTCAGATAGTACAATAATTTTTTAAATTTGCATTTATACTAACCGTAAAATTGTAAAATAGCACATACACACGCTTAACATATGAGCCGAGTATTTTGTTTTTTATTTTTTTAGAAAAGCAACATTTTATAAAAGACCAAGCAAAAAATAAAATACAAAACACGGTATCCCTCTTAATTAATCAAGCCAATTAGATTAAGAAGAGACCCAAAAAGAAGGACAATACAAACCAAAACTAACAATAGATATCCCACAGTAACTAACCAAAACTATACAGACACAAAGCATGTTACAAAGCAAAGAAGTAACTAAATCCAAACACTGTCACAGAACATGCAGGCCCATATGAGACCAAATAAAACGCAAGTTTGACATAGACCAAATTAGGGACACTGGCCTTAAATAAATAAGCCAAACCACATAGGAATGTCACTGACACAACTAACTACTGAACTTGCAGACGAGATGATATTTGCAAAACCAAAAAATTAGTGCAGACAACATTCTTGAGTCTGCACACGAGCACATAACTGACAGAACTTACTGTAACCGAATGTTTATCGGATCCCTCAACCATTTTTGCCAATCTATCACTTTATATTTGTTTGATCTTCGAGTAATCCATTTGTAGCTCTTGAGTTGAATGTCCTGCGCAATTCTATTAGTGCTAGATACTTTTTTTATCAAACACACGAGTGTTCCTTTCTTTCCAAATGAAATACTCGGTTGTCCAAATAATCGCTTGCCAAATGATAGATAACTTGGTAGGGATGTTAACGTTTCCAAATGATGAAAAAAATTCACCAAACGTGAAAGCATTATCGCCTCCCACTTTCCACCAACTATATATTTTTCCCCACACACCCATAGCTAGGTCACAAGTAACCAAACTATGAGCACATGATTCCGTCACGTTATTACAACTTGGACAAAGTACCGAATCCAAGTCAATGCCTCTTCTATCTAGTTCCACGCGTACCTGTAGTCTTCCTTTTAAAGCTCTCCACACGAAAATGTTCACTTTTTTAGGCACTAACTTGTTCCATGACCTTCACCATCCACGTGAAGAAACTTGTCCTCAATAAATCTTGATAGCTCCTTAACCTTGAAAATACCGTCTTCAAATATGCTCCACCTCCAAGTATCCCTACAATCAATCGAAACAAGCACATTTTGCAACACTCCTAATAATTCATCCAATCCATACCCATGCTCATACCCCGTTAACCCATGCCCTCTTCTCCTTTATGCTACTACCCTTATTTCTATCTAGATGGTAAAGCCTAGAAAATCTATCACAAAGTCTTTGGTTGTCTACCCAATTATCACCCCAAAACCTAATGTCATTACCATCCCCCAACACCCCCACACAAAAAGAAAAAAACTCTACCCCCAACCTCAATCTCCCCCCGCCCCCTATCCTTACAATATCACACCACACGCCCCCTCCAATACCCGCCCCTCCATCGGACCTATACTCCCCTAACCCGTCACTAACCCCGTGAATTATTTTAATTACCCTTACCCATAGATCCCCCCCTCCCTGATTTTTGAATCTCCACCACCATTTACCTAGTAAGGCTAAGTTTTTTGCCCGCAACGACCCGATATTTAAACCTCCCATCCCGAGTGATGCAATTAAGTTTTCCTATTTAACCCAAGAAATTTTTTCCCCTCCCCAACCCTGCCCCAAAAGAAGTTTTTTCTAATTCTCTCGAGTTGTTTTATCACACTCAAAGGCACACGGAACATCGAACAATAATACAATGGCAAGCTACCAAGAACCGACTTAACCAATGTTAGACGACCCCCAAACGACATCGATTTAGCTTTCCAATCGGCCAATCTATTCTTGAACGTATCCACCACAATATTCCGAGCATTAACACGTCTCATATTCTCCCCAATCGGTAACCCCAAATAGGTTAACGGAAATTCACCAATACCACACCGCATCCACCTCGCCATTTCAACCATTTCCCCATCATCTACTCCTATGCAATATAACTTACTTTTATTATAATTTACCTGTAACCCGGAGACCTCTTCGAAACACTTGAGAATACACATACGTGATTTAGCATTCTCCTTGTTCCATTCACCAAATAAAATAGTATCATCCGCATATTAAAGGTGAGACACCACGACCCTATTTTCGCCCACTTTAACTCGTCTAAATATACCCTTTTTCACTGCTTCACTTACAATTGTATTTAATCCCTCCGCCGCCAATATGAATAGAAATGGAGAAAGTGGGTCACCTTGCCAAGCCGAATTCCTCCGATGGAGACCCATTCACAAGTACGGACAAAGATGAAGACCTAAGACAAGACTACCCAACTACACCATTTTGTGCCAAACCTCATCCTTCTCATTATGTTTAGCAAGAAATTCCAATTAATACTATCATAAGCCTTCTCAAAATCGACTTTGAAAATAAGGCTTTTTTCTCTCTTTAAATATTCTATGGTCTCGTTTGCGATTAGTACCCCATCAAGAATGTACCTCCCTTTAATAAATGCATTTTGCAAATCTCCTACAACATTACCCACTAACTTCTTTATCCTTTCCGCTAACACTTTAGCAATTATCTTACAATAACACCCAATTAGCTAATTGGCCGAAAATCGCCAATCCCAGTGGGATGCGACACCTTAGGAATGATAGTGACAAACGACGAATTACACCCCCTCGAGATCTCCATCTTATCCCAAAACCGCATGATCGCCTTCATTAAATCCGTCTTAATAATATCCCAAACTTTCCTGATAACCCTAAAATTAAATCCATCGGGACCCGGCGCTTTATCACCACCACATCCACAAATTGCGTCCCACACCTCCTTCTCACTGAATATTTTCTCTAGCAAATTCGCCTCCTCTACCTATATTTTTGCGATTTTTTCACTACAAAATCGGTCTTCTATTCACCCCTTCAGAGAAAAGGGCCTTATAATGTTTAGCTACCTCCGCCTTAATTATTTTAGGATCCTCCTACCACTCCCCATTAACCATAAGTCCCCTTAGACTACTTTTATTATTTCTTTTCTTAACATATGAGTGGAAAAACTTCGAGTTTTCATCTCCTTTCACATCCCACCTAATTCTAGATTTTTGCCGAAGCATGTTACTATACACATTTCCTTTTCCTCCCATCGTTTTCTTGCCTCCCTCTAAGCGGCTCTCTCCCCATCATTCAACGTTCTTTTTCCGCTTCTAACTCCCATCTCATCGTATGAGCCGAGTATGTTGCTCGATTCAGCTACACAAAACTTACAATCCTAATAGAATAACCGTGAACTCTCCTACGGTGGTAGTTCTTCTTCGACATTGAAACAGGGGGAAGTAAGTTCGCGGCTTTGTATTAGCTTAATAGCTTATTTCTTTACTACTTGTCTACTTTTTGGTCTTTAAAAAATGAACTATCTTGCGAGGTATTAAAGAACCAAACATCGATTCCTTTTTAGTTCTAATAAAATATAATTTAGTAGTTTTGTTAAGTAGACATTATTAACTAAACTTCGTTAGAAAAAAAACTAAAATTATGATTATTATCCAATCACTATTCATGTGTCCATTTTTTAAGTGATGGTCTTATAATAAAAACAGTCCCCCTACATACTTTTCAACTTTGTTTATATTTTCAAAGTTGCTGAAGAATCAAAGATGCAAACAAACAAGTAGAGACCCTCTTTCTAAATGTTTCTTTCATATCTTTTGTCCCACCCGTGAACATTTATTGTGAGTCAAAATACTTAAACGTGTTTGAAACTTTGAAAACTTGCTGGGCGATAGATTCTATGTTTATGATGTTTAATACTTTAGTGGGCTAGGATGGATTGTATTTAGGCTACCAATTGTTAGCTTTCTTTTAGATGAAGTTTCAATACTCTTGGGTTGAGTTTATTGGGCCGAATGATAGAATAATTGCTATGACTTAAGATCTTAAAGCTTGTATAAGTTAATAATTTAATAATTTACTAGCCATAAAACTATAAAAGTGGACGTTATATATGAACTTATCAAATTTACACCAACCTGAAAATCCTATCAAATAAATTTGAGCAAAAACCCCCTAAGTTTCACTAACTCAACATGTCCGAATACGGTTTCTTTTAGACTCAGCCGAACTAAAATGCCCCATGCTAAGCCCTACGCCTCGGCTTTGTTAGCTTCAAACCAAAATTTCTAACTTATTGAAAGGTATATGGATATTCACTATTTGGGTCACTTTTTTGTGCCTTTTGATTGGCATTATAAGCCATTTTCGTGTTATATAGCCTTTTATGTGATTTATTTACTGAAATTGTCGTTGCATGTTTCTGAAGCCAAGTTCATGCTAATACACTACTACATTTCACATAAATTCGGTTTAAAACCAAACCAAACCAAATTTTAAATGAGTTTGGTGGAAATATAATTAGGTTCTTAATCTATACCAGAAAGTTCTCAACTCGTTAAACTAGATACAAACTGATAAGCACTCCATTTGGCAGAGTGGCGGTACTTCTATTCGGTAAAAAAAAAAAAAAAAAAAAAAAAAAAAAAAAAAAAAACCTGGAAAAACAAAAAAAGAAAAAAAAAAAAAAAAAAAAAAAAAAAAAAAAAAA
>LBNU01039152.1:25828-44379 GCA_014162995.1 Artemisia annua
TAGGAGTTTTGTTACTGCCATAGTTGTCTTTTGTATAATCGCGGCTTGTAGTTCGTTTACAGAAATACAGCCTTACAAAAGAATAACCAAAGAGTACTGAAGCTAGATCATCATCAAATCAATTTTTATAAATTGATTGATCAGAAAGTCGATTAGTTAACCTCAGTTCTACAAAAATGTCAAATTCTTCGGTTTTGTAACTTTGGCATCTTAGTATCTTACAGATGTAGCAAATCACGATGCCAACAAGCTGACCACAACGTTTGACATCTATTTCCCCATGTTTTTGGGACCATGAATTGCCAGATACATAAATATGTATAACGAATAAAATGCTTTCATCTAGAAGTTCATGAACAAAAAGATGGAACAATAGTAAACTCGACGCATGAGCCCACAAGACTAGAATAGACAGACCACTTTATAAAAATGGCCTCGCATTTGATATTCGTATTTTGACGGATGCTCTAATCAAGATTCAACATACTACATAGACTATTTCGTGGCATACTATTTACAAATGTTGTTTATATTTGTGATGACCCCAAAAGGAAATTAATATCTTGAAAACTCCTATGGATACAGGTTTTTGGATTCTGAGTAATGGCAATATCTTGACAACGACGATTTTGCCAAGATATTTACAATCGATTATGTATACATAATACACTAATGTCATGATATTATCGATTGAAGCCCGTAGAATGTATAGAGTCACTGCTTGATACATGCACCAAGATTGGGCATTTCGTCTTCAATTTCAGTACTTTGAGCCCAATATATGCAACATCGTATGAACTAGCGTACTGAAAATGCTATTAGTATCTTATTTCATTTCCGTATTTGGGCATCGTTATTGCCAAATTCAGTGTATACATGGGTTGAGACGAAAACAACCTATAAAATCTAACACTGATAACATTCTTGTTAGCCTTTGAAACAGTGAATGAATGTTGAGAAATAAGCACTAATCTGATATCAGGTATTAACCTCAAGGACTAATTTGGTATGTTTGCTATTTTAGTTTTAGTCCTTTGTGGATCATGTTGGAGTTATGCTAAGTTCTCAAGGATGAGTGTTGTCAACCTCTCAAAGATATTAGGCATGGAGCAATAAGACGGGAGCATAGAAGGGCTTATCTACAAATACACAAGGACTAAGTTGCAACTTCATATTTGATATACTCCAGTTGTTTTGTCTCCTTTGTGAAGTACTCACTCTAGCCGTTTCCTTGTCTCTACCCTGGAAATCGACTCTGATTGGTCTACTCTCTCTATATATTTGATGGTCTCTCATTGTTGCTGTGATCTACTATCAATTATCTATCATTTAACTCTCTTATATTTTCCTTTGTACCTTGATTGAGATCAAGTGGTTGTATTATCTGTTTGAGAAAAGTTTGGTTTTAGTATTGTAAACTTGTTTTTCATCAATATAAATCATTAGACTCTGTTTTTCTTCATGGTATCAGAGCCAGGTTCTCTAATCTTGCTCTGAATATCGATTTCAAAATTAGGGTTTCGAAAAAATTTGGGATTTTTCAAATTGGTTTGATTCTCTTTTAAATACGTTTGTTAATCAAAAGATTTTGTGAAGTATTGTTCAGATCTAAAAGTTTTTGCAAAACCCTAAATTTGAAAAATTAGGGTTTGGTATATTTTTGGGGTTTTTGATCTTTAAAGGGTCTGGTGCTGATTAAGTGTGGTTAATCAACATTTCTGATGTTGGTTTTACGATTGGAGGTGGTTATTGGTATTTGCCCTAATTCCGAAATTAGGGTTTGGTGGATCTTGGATCTTGAATCTTGGTTCTGGGCTCGTGCTGCGTTTCTGCTATATCCCCAGACTAAGTGAATCTAGGGTATAGTAGTACTGTCATTCCGCTGCTGACTATTATTGCGTGCTCTGTACCACCTCTCACACTCTCTTTCTTTTATTTTTGTTTTTGTTTCTTGATTAGTGACGGGGAGTAGGATTCAGGGATTGTTGAAGTTGTTTGATTGCATTGTGGTGTTGGCTTGTTGGCTTGTTATTGTTATATGTGGTTCTTGGTTGTTTCTAGTTGCTCTGTTTTTTGTTTGTTGTGTTTGTTTGCGCCCTTGACCTACCACTTTACTGGCAAGGAAAGCCTGGGAACTACTTTCTTTTCCTTACCTTGTGTGCTTGTGCATGTTTGTTGACTCACTATGTCTGTTCATGGCCACACTGATGAGGAATTTGAACATGATAATGATAATAATGTCACATTAATCAGCAAACTATACCTTAGTCACCCATTACACTTACACCCTAATGACTCAGCTTCTTTAACTGTTATATCTATAAAACTTAAAGGAACTGAAAATTACAATGTTTGGTCATGTGCTATGCTCTTAGCCCTTGAGGGTAAGAATAAAACTGGTTTTATAGATGGTACATGTAGAAGATCTAACACTGATGAGGTTTTGGGTAGACAATGGGACAGAGTTAATGCTGTTGTATTGGGATGGATCTTGAATTCCATCTCAGAAGAGTTATTTCTTGGGCAAATTTTTTCTAAAAGTGCAAGTGATGTTTGGAATGAATTAAAAGATACTTTTGTTAGAGTTTATGGATCTGTGACTTTTAACTTACATCATAAAATACATTCATTAACTCAAAATGGCACTACTGTTTCTGAATACTTTAACAAGTTAAGTACCTTGTGGAAACAATTTGATGCTATGATTAAACTGCCTAGGTGTACTTGTCATGCTGCTGATGATTTTAAAAGGCATAATCAACTTATGAAATTAATGCAATTCTTAATGGGTCTTGATGATACTTACATGCAAATTAGAAGCAATATATTATCTAGAGATCCTTTGCCTGATGTCAAAGGTGCCTATGCTATCATCTGTAGTGAGGAGTCACATAGGAATGTTGTTACTGGAAGTACTAGCAGAACCCATAATTCTGCTTTCTCTTCTAGAGTGGTTAATCAGTCTAGTCAACCTAGTGCTATACCTACTAATCAGACCAATAATGCTTCTGCAAACTTTAATAGAGTTCCTGATTATAGGAGAAGTACTGGTTCTGGTTCTACTCTTGTTTGTGAACACTGTGGATTCAATGGTCATACCAAAGATAGATGTTTTAAATTAATTGGGTTCCCTCCAAATTTTGGAAAAAAGGGTAACACCTCTAGACCTCAGAACAACAACAAAAGGTTTTCTCACAATTCTGTTGCCTCTGGCCCTGGATCATCTTCTGGTTCTGGGCCATCCCCTGGTTCTGGTTCATCTTCTGGTTTCACAGATGAACAACTCAGTACTCTAATTTCTCTCATCAAAGACAACTCTCTCACTGGAAACAATGTGCAAGCCAATATGGCAGGTACATATTGTAACAGAAGCAAAATTTTTAACCAAAACTTTCACAAATTTTTTTCCACTAATAGCAGTTTACTACCTAAACTTAATTCTGATGGAAAAATCATTGATTCAGGTGCTAATCAGCACATGACATACACTGATAAGGACCTAGTTAATGTTCTTGACATTTCTGATCTTAGAATAAAGGTTAGTCATCCAAATGGATCAGAAGCCTTTATAACTAAAATTGGAAATCTCAAGCTAAATAAGTTCTTAACTCTATATGATGTACTGGTTATACCTGAGTACTGTGTTACTTTGATCTCTGTTCATAAACTTGCTAAGGATAATAAAGTTTTGGTTGCCTTTGATGAGAATAAATGTTTTTTCTTGGATCAGGATTTGAAAATGGGAAAAGTTCTGGGGATTGGTAATCAATGTGGTGGCCTATATTATTTCAATTCTGGAGGTATTTCTTGTAATACTTCCTCTTTTTTAACCAATCTCTCTCAATTTGACTGGCACTGCAGGCTTGGTCACCCTGCAGACCCTGTTCTAAATGTTCTGAAACATGATTTGAAATTCAATTCTAATCCTCAAAACAAAGTTTGTGAAATCTGTCAAAGAGCTAAACAAACTAGAGAACCTTTTCCTTTAAGTGATCATTCTACTACTGCTTTAGGAGAACTTGTTCATTTAGATCTTTGGGGACCTTATAAGGTTGCTAGTAGAGAAGGGTACATATACTTCTTGACCATTGTGGATGACTTCTCTAGGGTTGTGTGGGTATACCTGATTAAAACTAAAGATGAAGTCTTTCACTATATTAATGTCTTTTATAACTTGCTTGAAACTCAGTTTGATAGAAAAGTCAAGAATTTTAGAAGTGATAATGGAACAGAGTTTGTTAATCATACCTTTGCTAATTTTTGTGAAACAAAAGGTATTATCCACCAGACCTCCTGTACATACATTCCACAGCAAAATGGTATTGCTGAGCGTAAACATAGACACTTGTTAAATGTGGCTAGATCCCTTTTGTTTCATGGGGGAATTCCTCTTAAATTTTGGACTGAATGCATTCTCACTGCTACTTTTCTCATTAACAGATTGCCTTGTTCAGTCCTTAATAGGAAATCTCCATTTGAAATGATATACAATAAAAAACCTGCTCTCTCTGATTTAAGAATGTTTGGCTGCTTATGTTTTGCTACTATTGTCAATAATAATGATAAAATGAGTAGCAGATCTGAAAAATGTGTTATGATGGGGTATTCTAACTCTAAAAAGGGATATATAGGTTATATAGTCTTGATAAGCATCAGTTCATTTTCTCAAGAGATGTGAAGTTCTTTGAATCTATATTTCCTTTTAAGGAGTCTGTATCAAATATGAACAAAGATACTTCTGAAAATGTTGCTCAAGGCTTAAACCACTTGAACTTTTTCGATGTTGAAACCCCTGAACTACCCTATGATGAAGAGAGAGTAGACCCTAAACTGAATAGTGACACTCTGTCACAAAGTGAAGGTGACCACTCTCCTCTATCTGGCAGAATCTTTGACACTGATCAAAACAATGATAAATCTTTTGCGATGAGGATGAGATAGTTGCTACACTTGAAGAAAACAACACTTCTGAGGGTAATTTGAATCAAAATTCAAATCCTTCTGTTCAGGGTGAAGTACCTTTGAGAAGGTCTTCTAGACCTTCTGTTTTTACAAAAAATTACAATGATTTTGTTGTTGAGTCCAAGGTTAAGTATGGGATTGAAAAATTTGTGAACTATACTAAACTTAGCCCTGGAAATTATTGTTTTACAGTGCAATTAAACAAAAGTCATGAACCAAAAAACTACCTTGAGGCTTCTAAATCTATCTATTGGATTGATGCTATAAATAATGAGGTTGAGGCCTTGTATAGAAATGATACTTTTGAGATTACTGTTTTACCCCCTGGTAGAAAAGCTATAGGGAGTAAATGGGTGTTTAAAATTAAGTATAAATCTGATGGAGAAATAGATAGATACAAGGCTAGAGTTGTTGCCAAAGGTTATAATCAAAAGGAAGGTGTTGATTATGAGGAGACTTTCTCCCCTGTTGTTAAAATGGTTACTGTTAGATGCTTGCTTACTATTGCCTTGCATAATGGTTGGTCTGTGTTTCAGCTTGATGTTAATAATGCCTTTCTTTATGGTGATCTTGATGAAACTGTTTACATGAAATTACCTGAAGGGTTCTTCCCTAAAGGTGATAACAGAGTCTGTAGACTCAAAAAATCTCTTTATGGGTTGAAACAAGCCCCTAGACAATGGAATGCTAAGCTCACTTCCACTCTTATTGAAAATGGATTTACTCAAAGTAAAAGTGATTACTCTTTATACACTAAATCTAAAAAAGGTGTGTTCATTGCCTTACTTATTTATGTGGATGATATCATTGTTACTGGGAATAATGTTGATGAAATCAACATCTTCAAATATTTTCTTAAAACAAAATTTATGATCAAAGATTTAGGAAAGCTTCAATATTTTCTTGGCATTGAAGTTACTGATACTGAAAAAGGAATGTGTCTAAACAAAAGAAAGTATTGTTTAGACCTTTTGAGTGAGTATGGGATGCTTGGATGCAAACCTGCCAAGACTCCTTTGTAGTCCAAACTTGTTATCACTAATCAAGCTACTGATAATGATCCTTTACTTGACGATACTACTGATTATCAGAAGCTTATGGGAAAGCTTATTTACTTAACTAATACTAGACTTGATATATCTTATGTTGTTCATTGTTTGAGCCAATTCATGCATTCTCCTCTCAACTCTCATCTCAGAATAGCCTTCAAGATTCTCAAGTACCTTAAAGGTGCTCCAGGTTTGGGTATTCATATTACCAAGAACTCTGGTATGTCCCTTCTTGCTTATTCTGATGCTGATTGGGCTAAATGCATTGTGACTAGAAGATCTGTCACAGGCTATTGTGTTTTCTTAAATGGGTCTTTAATTTCTTGGAAAAGTAAAAAGCAACCTACTCTCTCTAAAAGTTCTACTGAAGCAGAGTATAGAGCTCTTGTTTCAGTAACCAGTAAAGTTATTTGGATCTTAAAAGTTTTAAAAGATTTTCAGATTAATAATCTTATACCTATTCCTCTTCACTGTGATAGCAAATCAGCTATCAAAATAGCTGCCAATCAAGGTACTAAATTCATCCCGTCTCAAACCGCACTAACAACAACACATACGGCTATGGCACAATATGCGACATTTGTATCGTTGTTGAGACAACAGGTCTGTTATGACTTATGAAGACAATTGGTCCCTCAGTAGAAATACTTCCATGTAATTTAAATATGATAATGTTCATAATATTGATGAGTTGATGTTGAGGGGATTTGGTTGAGCATGTTGTGTTTGAAAAGATTAACCAGTGTTCAAGTCAAAACTCTTTCTCATTTTTTTTATTTTTTTTAATTCTTTTTTTCACAAGTTTACCAAAGACGACATCAAACCCCTACCACTTCATAAACTCTAAACCATGAAGTCTATGTAAAACAAACATTTATATCTTTTACATTTCTGTACCATACTACCATTTAATTATTACTGTATTACACATAATTTATGTCTTTTATTTTAGTTTCTACATGTAGAGTTATATTAGTTGTAAATGAAAAATAATAAAATATTCGGTTTTATAGACGACCGAGTCGTGCAATGTGTATTTTTGTGTTTGTGTAATTGTGTGTGTGTATGTATGTTTTGGTGGGGGTATATTTGGGTTTTGGTGGTAAAGTTAGTTGTCTTATCACACTAAGTCGGTGTTGAAGTTAGTTGTAAGAGCACTAGGTAAGTTGCCTGTGAGTCATAACATAACTCACTGTCACGTCAGCGCCACATCAGTTTTAACCTTTTAACCTTAACTCACCAGAAAACAACATGGTACCATAACTCACCTTCACCTCAATTATTTTCAATTTCAACCCCAAACTTTAACAAATATTTCATTTATTTAAAACATAACATTAATTCTTAAACATATACAATACGGAATTAAAACAAAAGGAAAAAAAATATTACATTATGAAACATATGAAAGTTAAAAACATAAATATTACAAACACTTATTCATCGTCCTCGGAATCTTCTTCTTCATCTTGACGTTGAATACGTTTTTGCCAAACATGTTTCATAAGGTCTTGTTGGAGTTGAGTATGCATATCTAGGTCGTGTATTTCTCTATTTATGCGACGCTGGGCATCACATTTGTCGACCCACCTGTCTCGACTAAAACGTGGTGTCGGATCCACCCACATTTCCGTATACTCACGTAGTGCAAACTTTTGATCTTTTAAAATCATGTTATGCAAAATAATGCAAGTATACATGATTCTATTTAACTTGACAATTTCCAGTGCACGTGCCGGTTGTTGTAGTATACCCCAATGTCCTTGAAGCACCCCAAAAGCACGTTCGACATCCTTTCGTGCACTTTCTTGCTTCCTTTTAAAATAAGCATGTTTTTCGTCAGTAGTTGCCGAGAAGGATTTGACGAAAGTTGACCACCGTGGGTAAATTCCGTCAGCTAAGTAATAACCCCGTTCATACCGATGTCCATTTATCATATAAGATGCTCTTGGGGCTTCGTTAGCAAGAATGTCATCGAATAACGGAGAGTTATCTAAAACATTAATATCGTTATTCGCCCCCGCCATCCCAAAAAATGCATGCCAAATCCATAAATCTTGCGAAGCAACAACTTCAAGCATTATGTTTGAGTATTTTTTAAAACCGCTACCATATTGCCCTTGCCACGCAACCGGACAATTTTTCCACTCCCAATGCATGCAAACGCTACCAAGCAGTCCCGAAAAACCATGTTCACGCTCATGTTTTTCGTAAATTTTTTGAACGTCGGACCATGTTGGTTTTCTTAAAAACTCCGGCATAAAAAAATCCATAACGCATTTGTTAAAATTATCAAGAAATTCACGTGCAATACNCCACTCCCAATGCATGCAAACGCTACCAAGCAGTCCCGAAAAACCATGTTCACGCTCATGTTTTTCGTAAATTTTTTGAACGTCGGACCATGTTGGTTTTCTTAAAAACTCCGGCATAAAAAAATCCATAACGCATTTGTTAAAATTATCAAGAAATTCACGTGCAATACGCTCACCCATTTGCAAATACTCATCAAACGCATCGGGTGAGTTGCCGTATGCCAATTGACGTATGGCAGCTGTACACCTCATAAGTGTACTAATACTATGTCGACCCGTAGCATCGACTCCTTTGTTCATGAATTTAAAATGATCTGGAAGATGATCAGAATAATAAGATTGAATACCTTCAACTATTTATAGAAATAGTTTCCGGCTCATACAAAACCTTCTTCGAAAATTCCAGTGCGTATACTTACACCCTTGAAAAACGTAGTCGCTACGCAAACGTTCTTCGGCAATCTCAAACTCACGGTGGATGCGTGTACGCGGGATGCGTTGTCGAGCTGCTGCTGCTTCTTGTTGTTCCAAATGTTGATGATATTCGAACGCGGCTATCATAAACTACATGTCAATTTAATCATCTATATCGGAGAAACTCCTTTCTTTTTGGTTATTTTCATTCGGATCCATTGTGAATATGAAAGTTTTGATTGACTGATTTTTTTATTTTTTTATTTTTTATTATTTTTTATTTTTTATTATTTTTTTATTTTTTATTATTTTTTTTATTTTTTATTTATTTATTTTTTTAATAAAGTAGCCGTTGTAAACGGTAATAAACAGTGTTCTAAAAGGCGCGCCAAGGCGCGAGGCGTGGCCTCGGTGCCACGAAATGGACCAAGGCGTGAGGTCTAGGCGTCGTGTGAAAAGGCGTGGAATAAGGCGCAAAAAGGCGTGCAAAGGCGCGCCTTTTTGGTAAGGCGTGGCACCATTTTTAGAAGCATTTAGGGGATTTATGGATTTGGGCTTGAATTTCAAGTATTTGGGTTATTTCTTTCTTGGGCCTCGTAATTTCAAAACTTAATTCCTACTTGGGCCTCGTATTTGGGCCTGGCTATTTCGGATTTGGGCTTTAGTATTTGAAATTGCTCTTATAAAATGATATAAAATTAAAAATACATAAATTTATAAATATTTTGTTGCCGCCTTAAGCACGCCTTAAGAAACACCAAGGCTTCGCAAAGGCGCGTAAGGCTTGAGGCGTGACTGTGCCGCCACGCCACGCCTCACGCCTTTTAGAACATTGGTAATAAATGTATAGGGGGCTAGATTTTTATTTATTATTATTTTTTTTTTATTTTTTTTACATAGCCGTTAGAGGGGGCGATTTTTTTTTTAATGAAAGCTCAAGTTTAACGCACGTTAAACTCATAACTCACCGGGTTAACTTGCTAATAACGCAGGAAGGTAGTAACGTAACGCATTTAAAGAGAGAAAGCTGATGTGTTGCTAGAATGACGATGTAACGCGGTATTAAGGACTCCTTATTACATCCGGTCTTATTAAGGCCTCTTATGATCTTATGGATGTTATTGTTGCTTATACTTTTGTATTATTTTGTTTCAAGTTACAGTGACATGTGAAATATCTTTAAGTTGTATATTGTTGTTGGACAATAAAAATTTCAAATTTGTTCCATGACGTGTTTAATCGAATATTTTTCAGAATACATTTTTATCAGGAAAAAAGTTGTTTTCTAGTCTATAAGTAAGCAATCTTCACAAATATGATATTTACACTCTTAACTTTTCTAGAAAAAAACATCTAAACATGTTTTTAAAGCTATTCAATTATCTTTCTACAAATATAAACCCACCCCTCATTTTTATTTTTATTATTCTTTTTTTTTTTAATAATAAAAACAAAGATAGAAAATTGAATTATTTTCTTACAACCCAACATGCTCTTATTTTCTTACCAGGCTGATGTACATGGATCAACAAGTCGATTATTATTAATGTCATGTTTGACGAAACTTTTACATCGGTCATATTCGATTATTCATTCATCTAGTCGCTATTGTTAATCTTAGGAGTACCAAAAAATTTCTTACCATCTTATAAGTACGGTTATATGAACAAAAAAAAAGTTTTTAAAAATGGAATGAAAGTGTTCAAGTTGCCAACTACAAACTTTGTCAACATCGAACAATTAACCTTGTTTTTGCCTTCCACGCAAAAAATAATAATAATAATAATAAATAAATAAATAAAAAATAAAAAATTGCAAATTTCACGACCATCGGTCTGTATTGGTCCACGTGTCCTCATTTTTAGACGCTTACATTTGACTAAATTTAATATAATTTGTGGTCAATAAAATGAGGCATTACTGATGTTATTTGTTTTGAAAAAAAATCTTTAGATACTTTATATAACTTAGAGCATTGGGTGTCTTGCCCACATACCCACGTTATTGTGACATGGAGGCTAACGTGGAGCAATAACTTGTTGAGTTATTGAATGTTAAGACACCGTGCACCTAAGTTATTGCCAAGTTAACGCAGCAAGTTATTGGAATAACTTGGCGTTATTGTGACTTGTTGCTTAAAAAAAAAAAAAAAAAAAAAAAAAAAAAAAATCACTTTAACCCAAGTTATTGCCAAGTTAACACACCGCCTACCAAGTTATTGCCAAGTTAACGCCGCGTTATTGAATAACTTGCTGAGTTGTTGTGAGTTACGACACCGCCGCGTTATTGAATAACTTGCCAAGTTAACGCCGCGCTTACGTGGACCGAGTTATTGAATAACTCTGGGTTAAGACACCCAATGCTCTTATAGAGAGTGTGTATTTATTTTTCAAAATTTATTATTATTTTTTTTGGGTGAAAGGTGAAAATATATTAGCTTAAAACTAAGATACATGAAAAGCATTCAAATTAGAGCTAATGACATACTAAAGGAGCTGAATTTAGAGCTAGAACAACATACAAAACAAACTTCTCACATTTTCCAAATTCACTACTACTTTCATTTTTTAAGTTCCAGTGATTAGATTATATACATCTTTCTTATATGGGGTACTCAATGTTCCATTTTGCTTCTCATCATTCCTTGTAATACTCAAACATTCTTCGAAACCTTGATTCTTCAATATTAGGAATCCTCNATAGAGAGTGTGTATTTATTTTTCAAAATTTATTATTATTTTTTTTGGGTGAAAGGTGAAAATATATTAGCTTAAAACTAAGATACATGAAAAGCATTCAAATTAGAGCTAATGACATACTAAAGGAGCTGAATTTAGAGCTAGAACAACATACAAAACAAACTTCTCACATTTTCCAAATTCACTACTACTTTCATTTTTTAAGTTCCAGTGATTAGATTATATACATCTTTCTTATATGGGGTACTCAATGTTCCATTTTGCTTCTCATCATTCCTTGTAATACTCAAACATTCTTCGAAACCTTGATTCTTCAATATTAGGAATCCTCTTATCACCAACAAACTTATCAAACTTAAAACAGTTTGAATTGAGTAAATTGTTTTCTATTTTTTATAATTATAGTAATGGCAAATTTTAAATACTCCCTCCGTCCCAAATTTATTGTCCAGTGTTGATTTTTTTAGTCTTTCTCCTTCAACTTTGACCTTATATATTTTTGTGGGTGTTATATAATATTTGATGCAAAATATATAAATGGATTGGGTCTTAAGTCTACTTTTCAATGGGATAATTTATCATCAAGTATTATATAATAAAAAAAATATATATTTGTGGTCAAAGGTAAACCACTTTGACTTTGAAAATTCAAAGTGGACAATAATTTTGGGACGGAGGGAGTATATCATTAGTTAAAAATGATTACAACATTTATCATGAAGTTAATAACTTTATATTTTTAGTCTTCAAACTTGTATCATTTTTTATTCAGAACTCATAGAACTTTTTTTCTCGCACTTTACAAATTAAAATCGTAAGTGTTGCATCAAATGTCAAACCGAAACACAAGTTCGTAAATATAATTATTTGTCACTATATATCATCATTTTTCACGAATACTCGTCTACTATCTACTAAATGACATGAAGTTAATTTTTTAAACGATATACACGTGAAAAAAATCTTAAATGTTTACACAATAAATAAGAGGTCAAATGGCTTTATATTTTCTCCGACACTTTTGTGTAGTCAAATATTTTTAAACACTTCGTATGAAATGATTCTTCAGTGAGCTAATTTCTTTTTATTTGACCCCTTCACATACTTCAATAGGTCCTTGAGTTTTTCGCTTTGTTCGGATGTTGTTTACATTATTTTGCTCTATATAAAACCCAAAAGGCAATAATTCCAAGATATTTGACCTTTGATCTTTCATTATATCATAAAAGTACTAATAGAATTTTGTTTATTCCAACAATTTATACTATGATGTGTTTGATGCAAAGTGATTAAGAGTATTTTAAAGTAGTGAGTGTTAATTGTTATGATTTTTAATGTTTATTTGACAAGTAACAAATACTAGTAGCTTTATTATGTTTTTCTTGAAATGCTTTATTTTTTCAACGCTCATTAAAATAGTACTCCCTTCGTCCCATATTAAGTGTCTGCTTACATCATGCACTAAGTTTTAGAAAATTTCACTAACTACACTCTCCACCAATCAAATATCATTCTTACCCACTAAAGTCTTATCTCATTGGTTGAAATAGAATATGGACACTTAATTTGAGACATCCAAAGATTCCATTGTGGACACTTATTATGGAACGGAAAGAGTATTTAACAGCGTTGAACTAAGAGTTGTTTCACGCATTATAATCGCACTCGTAATTACATTATCGAAAACATATATTGTCTTGATGAACACGTGACTAACCGTGATAAACACGTGCCAAGCATCTCCACAGGTCATGCTGACAACCGTCGATTTATCCAATGAAAAATCATATCGAACGGACCATACAAAACACAATCACCTTGATACGTTACACCGAATCATTTGCTCAACCATAAAGGCATAAACACGTAAATCATTTCTATACTTAATAATATTTATGGACATAATAAATAACTTCTTTTATAATGTTGAAAGAATTGTGACAACCAAAATATTCAGTGTAGAAATCAGCTTCCATTAATTTCATACATACAAATCGTATCTTTTTCTTTAGTTGAGAGTTATAGAGATTAGGGCCGTTCCATCGATTTGGGAGGCCCGGTGCAAAATCACAAATGAGGCCCTCATAATCCAAGTCTTTTACTCTTTTTGTATGTGGCCCGAAGTTTGTCTTTTATTTTTTGTATGTGGCCCGGTTCAACTTTGATAATATGTAACAAAGAAACTAAAAATTCAAAACGTTTATATAAAAAACTATAAATATTAATAGATGTATACTAAATTGGGGGCTCCTTACAAAGGGGGGCCCGGTGCGGTTGCACCACTTGCACATGCTAATCGCCGCCACTGATAGAGATATTGAAGACCGAATCAAGATATGAAAGCAACTCGATTTAAGTCGCAATGCGCTCGAGCTACGTTCATCGTAAAGCTTGCGAGCCATTGTATATTTTCACCGTTAGTGTATATGCATATTTACACGATTACTGTAGTTTACTATCTCATCCACTCAAGTCGAGCTCGAAAACATTAACCTTCATCTAAATTATTCTTTTAAATGTATCAACTAGAAAATTGAGCTCGAATCAAGCTCAAGCTCCTTTGTCGAGTTGTGCTTGACATTGTGTAACTCGGCTCGAATTACATTACATAAACAACGTTGATTGACATGCCGAATTTATATTAACATGAATAATATAAGATAAGATCAAAGATAAATTAAGGATGACAAAAAAGGCAATTCATGTTTAGGTTATGCATCGTTTTAGTAAATAGATAATATTTCTTCTAAGATAATCCATTCCTCTCCATAAAAATGTCCACAAATAAAAAATTGACAATTTATGATATTTAAATTAATACAGATTTTGATCGATAAAAAGTCTTTTACCCCTCAGAGTTATTATAGAAATTAGAAATGAACAACTAATGAAAGTTTAGATGAAAGAGACAAATAGGAAAGATAGACATAATTATTATTTATATATAAAAGCTGAACATTTTATTTTACGATATAATGACTAATGAAAAGACGTTTAAATAAAAGAGATAAGAAATAAAAAATACGTGTTATATTTTAAGTATTTTGAGTATCAAATCAAGTTTTTTTGGAATAGAATCAAAGTATTTTATACTATCAACAAAAATAATAATAATAATAAAATAATAATAATAAATATAAAAAGAGAAATCTTACCCTATAAATACTCAACATTTCTCTCCAACTATTAGCCGTAACGTTTCACAACTATTCTATCTTCTCCGGTGATGCTTGGCGACGTCCTTTCAGAACAACGACCAAAACAACACTGGTCTCATTCTTACGGTCATATTCGACGCCATGCATACGACACAACTGGTTTACCAATCAAGCTAGTTAATAATATCCCAAACCATCGTTGTATATCATATAAGAATGGGTTAAATAATAATCATCATGTTGGTGAAGGTTCATGGAACGTTGCATGGGATGTACGTCCTGCTAGATGGATTCATCGTCCTCATAATGTTTGGTTCATTTTTGGTGGACCACTTGTTGAGGTTAATCACACATGTTCTAAGGTTGTTGTTAAGGATGATGATCATGTTCATGAGAATGTTGATCATGGATGTGTTTTAGAGAAGCCCATCAACAGTTACAAAGTCACAGGTACTTTTTAATCTTTAGTAACTCATAGAATTTTATAAATGAATGAAGGTACTCCTATATTCAATTTTTTTTTTATTATTATTATTTTTTTTTGTAAGTAATTCGTTTTTTTATGCCAACGTGTTTTGTTTTCCGCCGTGTTTATTGGAATTGTTTTAGTTGATTTTTTACAACAAAAAAAGAGAGAAAAGAAAAAAAAAAAAAAGGTTGGGTTTTGCTAACAAAACAATTTTTATTACATGATTAAAATGAATGTTTATGATTGGAAGATAATTTCGAAAAAGGTGGAGACAATACCTAAAGTATGGATTTACAACCAACACTTGATTGTGATTGGATTATTTAGTTTCGTGCAACCAAATGTAATAAAAATCCACTTATTAAACTCAAAAAAAGTTTAATGGTAAGAACAAATACTTGTGAAAAGTTATTGCTATTACATATGATTTTTTTTCTTTTTTACATATGTTCATGATTTTGAGGTTATAGACTTATGTGAAACAATTGGTTATTGTTACTTTTCTAATCAATTCATGGTTTTGGAATGTTTCCTGCTGTTTGTTATCGAAAGGTGATTATTTATTTGTTATGCGTTCCTGCGTTAGTCAGTTTTGCGTTAGTCAGTTTTAGCGTTTGAAGTTAGAGTAATGCAAAAAACAGATTTAGATTAGTTATTTGATTATCTTAGGTATTTTTACTTGAGATTTATAAGTACTCATGATGCTCACATAGATACTCACATGCCGGAGGTTTTTCTGGGCTCAGTCTCCCTGACCTCGGGTAGGGTATGACTTTTTACAACTCTCCCCATAATTTGGTCCGGCGTGATTGGGTATATTTATTTATGTTGTTGTTTGATCTTAGGTACTCAAAATTTAGAAGTCCTAAATACTTCTAGTGTTTGTATGTTGTAAAATTCTTTGAGATTATTTGATTATTTGTGGGTATAAGTTTAGGAGTAACTTGAACAAGAGTTGTTATGAGTCTTATGACTATCTATGATCGCTTTACGACAAATCTTTAAATAGTCATAAACTGCTAGCTACTTATCTAATAATCTTAACTACCACGACTTTGTAGTTTAGAAGTACATTCGAACACCCTGTTTTACTAGAGCAATCACATGATTTTTGAATATATTTCATTTCATATAATATCTTCAAGTTGCAATGCCAAATACTGTAAGTTCCTTTGTTAGGATATTGCTCCTATTGGGGGTTCTTATGTTCTGTAACTTGAAACGAAACTGAGGAGAACTGATAGTTCAAGAAAAATACAGGGGTTCCAGCCGACGGAAGATGCCTGTTTCGAGCAATAGCTCATATGGTTTGCTTGAGAAACGGGGAGGAAGCTCCTGATGAGAATCGTCAAAAAGAACTTGCTGATGAACTCAGAGTTCAAGTAATATCTTTATAACTTGATCATTTTTGTATGAATTTGAGCGTCATGTATCAGCGTTCTTGAACCTAACATGCTCTAATGCGCGTGCAGGTTGTTGATGAGC
This sequence comes from Artemisia annua, assembly GCA_014162995.1. NCBI lineage: Eukaryota > Viridiplantae > Streptophyta > Magnoliopsida > Asterales > Asteraceae > Artemisia > Artemisia annua. The sequence continues at coordinate 42,380 of LBNU01039152.1, forward strand.
TCATGAAGAGACGGAAAGAGACTGAATGGTAAGTTTCAAAAGATCATTTTTATTCTTGTTTTAATTGGAACAAATCCAAGTATCCAATTTAGATATGGATTACGTATGTTGAGTCTTGACCATTAAGAATTATGATTAATTTTTGTGCTATGTTCCACAAGGTTTATTGAAGGAGATTTTGATGCCTATGTCAAGAGGATTCAACAAACGTTTGTATGGGGTGGCGAACCCGAGTTGCTGATGGCTTCTCATGTTCTTAAGTGAGTTTTCAACATCATATCTATTATGCACTATGCATATTCTGCTTTCTATGTATGTGCCCGTATGCGACCTCTTTGTGTGTAGGACTTCATGTCGAAGTTAGATCCTCAATTCACATTCAAAGTCAAACGTGGACATATAGTTTAAGGGTCCATCCTCTTAGACCAGTCTTATTTTTCCCTTCATAGTGGATCCCATTTAACATATGGGAGGACAAAATGAAAATGTGAATTGAAAGAAATTAGCTTAAAACTAGTGGAACTTTTAAGTGTTAGTTCAAATGTGAGTTTCTTTGTTATGCGCATAAGTTGATTCTCAAAGAGTTGGGAATTCATTTCCCTAAAGTACCTAATTCTTATTGGTGAAATCTTTCCACCTTTGTTGCTGCATTTTTTTCTGTAATTATGCGATGCATTGAATGATCCATGTGAAATATATATCCTATGAAATCATTTGCACAATTAGTTTCATGGTTATGGTTGTGTTGACAGGACTACAATATCGGTGTACATGTTTGAGAAGGATTCCAACAATTTGTCAAAGATTGCAACTTACGGTGAAGAGTATGAACAATCTGAAAATAGTTCAATCAAAGTTCTGTTTCATGGATACGGCCACTATGACATATTGGAAGGCATATCATAGGAAAAGTGCAATAAATAACGAGCAGATAAAAGTTGCGTGCTCCATGCTGGTACTAATACATTGGTAAACTCCATCTTTGCTTCCATCACCTGTTGATTCTCTATACAAGATCAAGCAACACATTTTTTATGTCCCTTTTTGGGTTCATATTAAGGTCTAGTCATCATTTTCGCACACCTTTTTTGGTGTTATTACAAGCTCAAGTATGAAACAACCCCCAAGATTGAGTCAGCTTTGTGTAAATATGGTCCCTGCAGGGTTGTCTTTGTATTAACTTGCACATGGATTTAAGTAAGACTGTAAGTTTGGAAGTGCAAATTAAATAAACTTTTGAATGATCTCTTGCTAATAGTGTTTGAGCTCTCAAACCTAAGGGCATCTCCATGCTTGTCAATTGATTATTTAGTACAATTTTGGTTCAGCAGGTTAGTTGTATAAAATACAAACAATTTTTTCTGTACATGTATAGTTTTCTGTTCGGTTTGGGTCATCTTGAAACCCGCAAACTTAAAAGAGAGATACTGCGTCGGTAATTGGACCTCAATGATAGTCCAGGCTCATAGATGCCATGCCAGATGCAATAAGCCACTACCAATACTTGTGAGTGTTTTATTATGGATATGAAACACTCTTGAAGTCTGAACTATGATGAAACTCAGAAAATGAGGAATTGATCTAAATTTTAGGACTCCTAATTTGCAATGGCAATAAAAAGATGGAGTTCCACCCCTTATCAAAGAATTTTAAGATGTTTTAAGCTTATGCAAATTCAAGTCTCCTAATCTAAATGACACCCTTGATGCCTTAGACGCTGCCACATTAATTCTAGATCATCTCAAACAACATTTCGTCGGGGTGGTTCTAATGATTCCGTGAGCCCCTTGGTTATTAAAATGAATCTATTTTAATCAGACACAGAAACCCCTATGAGGGACATTCTACATGATAATGTAAAACGTGTTTCATTCATCTAGGTTTTTTGAAGGGATCATGGCATTATTGCATATTTGGATTCGTCACAGAAGTAAAAAGAATTTGTCCCTTGTTAGAATTTAGCCGTGCAAAAACTTTTGTTTATTAAACGTAAGAGTTGC
>LBNU01039153.1:0-14423 GCA_014162995.1 Artemisia annua
CATCTTTTGAATGACGCAAGTCAAATATGACGAGTATCGATGTTCATAAGCAAGTGTTGCCACATCCGAGAATGTTTATGCAATGATCGAGATATGTGAACCAACCAAGTGTCTTCATATTCCATCGAGTGAAACCATCGCCCTTTCATTATACTAGGCGAGTGCCCGTGCATAGAAACAGAATTTTCTAGCGGCAAACATTTATAGTTGGATATTGTGGTAAGTGTTTCGTGTAATGAATATAAAACGTGAAAATATCAAAATGCAATTGCAAAATGTAATTTGGATTAAAAAAAAATAAAAAATTTCAAACTTTATTTGAACATGTGTGAGAACTTAAAAAATGTACTCCGTAGTTAACGAGGATATAAGCCCGCGCTTCGCGGCGGGATTTTTTCATACAATAGTTTTATAACTGGTGTTGGTAAAACACATTTTCAAATACCGTTTCTTGCGTTACACCAAAAGACAATCTTGTTGCCTTAGGGTGTTGACGTCACGAATATTAGTATGCATCCATGCCGGGGTGTGCCACATTGGATAGGCATATCTGCTATACAAAACCTCAAACATTAACAAAGAGAGCAACTACTATCCATTACAGTTTACAAATTTTAACAAACTCTAATTCAATGATTTGCAAGTAAATGAAAATACAAAACCATCAATTGGGTAATCATATTAGTAAACATCATACAGTAACGTAACCAAGCTTTAAAATGAAAAAAAAATGTAAACATATACAACATAATCTATTTCATGTTGAAGGATTGAATAGCTAGCTTGGCTGCAGTCATAGAGACTCCGTTTTTGACAAAACTCAAAGAAAATTCAAGCGGTTCTACCATTTCTTTCATATCCCTTGCTTTCAGTTTTTCGTCCTGCAGGTATGGAAAAATAACAATTCACAAATAAACTAACTGATAAAAAAAAAATGAAACTAAAGTTTATGGTTATATATGAAAATCAAGACGACTAAAGTTTATCGCACACATTATCCTATAGAGGTGCCGAGATGAACATCACAAATAGGCCAACGCTATCATCGGAAAGATCTATCCCAGATCTTAAAGAGGTCATACTTTTATCCTAGTATAGTAGCTACGGCCCAACCTTCTCCTTCTGCCCTGGGTAGAAGCCGAGCCTCCCCCAGAATGTGACTTCTACGGAACTAATTTCTAAATAGCTATTCATAAAAATCTCATAAGCCTGAATAATAAGTTAATCCAAACATTACCTACATTTTTATACATCCAACAACAATTAGAGTTGAGCATTTGGATTTAAATAAGCCGTAATTTTTCCAATCTTCAAATAACCCAAATAATAAACTAATCCAAACACCCCCCGTATTTTAATAGATCTAGATTACCATTCGAAAGTAAAGATTGTAATTTAGGAATGACTCTCAGACGATTCGAATGTTTCAAAACAGCATAAGCAGTAATAAGCAACCATAAACACCCGATTAAACTATAATCAAGTAATGAATGTATATTAAGATGTTGAAAAGCAAGAAAGCTCCACACCTGCGATGTAGCGGTTCCAATGAGAGAAGGCTTAAGACCACTATATAGCCCACCAACGCCCTAACTGCGTCAAACCTGTTCGAATCAAAGGAGTCATCAGTTTAGGAGTACTATAAAATAAAGGATTTGATCAAAGCTTTTGTGTATATTATCACACACTTGATACTTGGTTACAAGAAGTTTACAGGCCTAAATAGGCAATACAGAATGCTCAAAAGGAAACTAATAAATGGGTAATAATTGTAATCGGCTGTCAATGGGCTGGAGATAAGGATGGATCTTTGATTGACAGGAAAACAAGGAGAGTAATATATGTGTTCAAATTAACATATTTTCTATACTCCCCCTCAAGGTGGAGCGTGCAGATTTCGCATGCCCATCTTGACCAGTAGAGACTCGAGTTGTTTGGTCCCCAAAGCCTTTGTGAGAAGGTCGGCTGTTTGTGCCTTCGTATCAACATACAAAGGTTTGATTTCGTGCGATTCCACTCGTTCCTTGACAAAATAGCAGTCCATTTCTACGTGCTTTGTTCGCTCGTGGAAGACCGGGTTATTTGCGATGTGCCGGGCTGCATTGTTGTCACAGTAAAGTGGTGTGGCATCATGCTGTTTTGTTTCCAGCCCTTCAAGTAACCAACGCATCCACAAAATTTCACTAGTAGCATTAGCCATAGCACGATATTCAGCTTCAGCCGAGGAGCGAGAAACGACAGATTGCTTCTTTGATTTCCATGAAATGGGAGCTCCCCCTAACAGTAGAACGTACCCCGTTCTTGAACGTCGTGTAAGTGAACATCCCATCCAATCCGCATCACAGTAAGCTACTAAATCCGTACCACCTTCCTTTGGGAAAAAAATGCCCTGTCCTGGTGTAGCCTTTAGGTAGCGTAGGACTCTCATGGCAGCATCCATGTGCTTCTGTCGAGGGTCTGAAACGAACTGGCTTAGAACATTTACCGAGTAGGCAAGATCTGGCCTAGTGGCTTGGAGGTAGAGTAATCGCCCAACCAGTCTTCGGTACTTGCTAGCATCAATACGAACATCGTCTTCTCCCTTATCAAGCTTTAGGTTCGGTTCCATTGGGAAGGTGCATGGTCTACATCCGAGCATTCCACTGTCCTCTAGGATGTCAAGAGTGTATTTTCGTTGACTTAGCACTATCCCGTCTTTGGTTCTTGCAGCTTCGATTCCAAGAAAGTATTTTAGCGGCCCGAGATCTTTGATGCTAAACTTATCATTTAAATACTTCTTTGTTTCATTGATCTGGTCTTCATCATTTCCTGCCATGATGACGTCATCTACATATATGAGGGCAGTGACAAAAACTTTTCCTTTATTATAGATGAAAAGTGAGTGATCCGCAGCAGATTGTTTATAATTGAGTTGTAAGAGAGCCGATGTGAATTTTTGATACCAATTTCTAGATGCCTGCTTCAACCCATACAATGATTTCCGTAACCTGCATACCTTCGTTCCTCCCCCCTTTTCATAGCCTTGAGGTATTCGCATGTATACCTCTTCATGCAAGTCACCGTGTAGGAATGCGTTATTCACGTCAAGTTGATGAACACTCCAATTCTTTTTGATGGCGATGGCAATGAGGCTTCTTACGGTCACCAATTTTGCCACTGGTGCAAACGTGTCGTGATAATCGACACCTTCCATTTGTGTGTGCCCCTTTGCGACGAGTCTTGCCTTGTACCTTTCGACTTCACCATTCGGTTTGAACTTTGTTTTGTATACCCACTTGGAGTCTATGACTCGTTTCCCATTGGGAAGTTCTTCAATGGTCCAAGTCCCGTTATCTTCAAGAGCCTTTATCTCCTTCTGCATGGCATCCCTCCAATGTTGATACTGTACGGCTTGTTTGAAGCTTTTTGGCTCATCATTTTTAGTGATGGCGGCAAGGAAGGCTTTGTGAGTTTTTGAAAAATTATCATAAGAAACAAAATTAGCTATGGGACATACCGTTGAGGATCCTTGATCGGAGGCGGTGGGCGCATGGTCTATAGATGGGGGGGAGCTTCACGTCATAATCTTTGAGGTGTGCGGGTCTGGTTCTAGTCCGCTTTTCCCTGCCTTGTGCGACACTTTCATTGTTTTGATTTTGGGTTTCACAAACATGAGGCTCATTGGTTGTTTGTGATTGAGTGTGAACATCCAACCCATCAAGAATTAGACCAGTGTCACTGTTGTTTGGGCTAAATTGATCTAATTCTTCTAGCTCTTCTTCATTTTGATGGGCTTCTGGACTGTTTGGGCCCAAACTTTCGGCCACTGTCATGTTGGGTTCAACGGGCCCGTTTTCATCATCCATGAAAGTTGCAAACACGTCTTCCATCTCATGCCTGTCTTGTTCGAATTTTGTGGCAAAAGGAAAAACTTTCTCTGCAAACCTTACATCTCTTGACATGATGATTTTGCCATTGCTAGGATCGTAGATCTTGTATCCTTTCGTTCCACTAGGATATCCCATGAATACACCCGGTCTACCCCTTATCTCAAACTTTTCCCCATTCGTTTCAATGCTTCGATAATACACCAAGCACCCCAGGACCCTCATGTGATCATAGCTTGGTTTCTCACCATGAAGTAACTCGTATGGAGTTTTGTTTTCTAGGGTTTTCGAGGGTAGCCTGTTTATGATGTATGTCGCGGTTAATACACATTCTCCCCAAAATCTTTTCGGGAGACTCGCTTGAAACATGAGAGCACGCGCCGTATCAAGCAAGTGCCTATGTTTTCTTTCTACGACCCCGTTTTGTTGTGGAGTGTGTGGACACGTTGTTTCTAACATAATTCCCTCTTCCTCATAAAAATTTACCATTTGATTGGAAATAAATTCACCTCCGTTATCGCACCTTATCCTTTTTACATTCTTTTCAAATTGTGTTTTAACCATCATGTGAAAATGTTTTAGGCACATACTTGCCTCAAATTTTTGCTTGAGGAGATAGACCCAAACGGACCTACTATAGTCGTCAACTATTGTCAAAAAATTGTTAGCTTTTGTAGATGAGGGTGTGCGATACTTACCCCATATATCACAATGAATGAGATCGAAACATGCTTTTGTTTTGGTTGTGCTAGTGGGGAAAGGCAATTTAGTAAATTTAGACTTCATGCAAGAATCACAAACATTGTTACTGTTTTTAAAGGAAAAATCACTAAGAGAATTTATTTGAGATAACTTGTCGTCACCAGCATGTCCAAGCTGTTTATGCCACAAATCACTAGTCACTATCATAGCTCTTCTTCTAGTTCCAAACATCCCCATTTGATATAGACCATCTTTGCACCTACCCGCTCCAATCAATTTCCTCGAACGCAAGCCCTACATAACAAAGAAATTGGGGAAAAACGTTACGGCACAACTTAAGTCTTTTGTGAGTTTGCTTACTGATAAAAGATTGAAAGTGAATTTTGGGACATGCAACACATCTTGCACTGTTGCTCCATTTGGCAAGGTGTGGATCCCCCTTCCTTCAACAGGCACGTTTTCTCCATTGGGGATGGTTACGGGTGGCTCGTTTTTGGATTCGGTTCTGTTCTCTAGTGCATCAGACCTGTAAGTAATGTGTTCCGTACATCCTGAGTCCACTATCCATTCATCATTATGTTTAAACTTACCCGCTATGTTTGCGGTGCGTGAAGCTTCACTTTGTACAAGCTTGTCTTCTGCAACAAAGAACTTCCGAAACTGCTCATATTGCTCCTTTGTCAAGTTGGCAATTTGGTTCGGTTCTGCCTCCGCACATGCAGCCTTTGGTCTCACCTTTTCTCGCTTATTTTTCACGTTCCACCATTCCGGGTAACCTGTTATCTTAAAACATCCATCTCGTGTGTGTCCATCCCTCCCACATTCTCCACAGTGTGCAGCACTCTTTTCTTCTTTCTGGATGACCCGGTTCGATGGTCCACCTCGTTTCATGGAGGCTTGAAAAGCCATTGTTTCGTTCACCGGTTTCCTTCCTCCGACTATGGCTCTTTGTTTTTCATCCTCGGCAACCAGATGATAAGCGTTTCCCAGAGATGGAATCGGTTTGGTTGCAAGAATCTGAGTTCTAATGATGGAGAAATCCCCATCTAGGCCCATAAGGAACTCATAGAGTTGTTCTTTTTCTTTGAGTTCCCTGAGAGATTTTCCAATGTCACAAGTACAACCTACGCACTTGCAAATTGGAATAGGCAGGAAAGACTTCATCTCGTCCCACAATACACGTAGTTTTGTGTAATAGGCGGACACGGTCATTCCTTCTTGTTTGGTGTTTGAGATCGCCTGCTTCAATTCATATGCATGCGGTGCACTTTCCTTTCCAAACCGTTCCTTAAGATCCTTCCAGATTTCCGCCGCCGAAGTGGCGTACTTCACACTTCCTCGGATCTCTTTCTCCATGGCTGTTGTGAGCCATCCCTTGATCATCGCGTCACATCGCATCCATGCCATTCGATTTGCATCGCCAGCTTCAGGCCTTTTGATGGTTCCATCGATGAAGCCCATCTTGTTTTTGGCGAACAAGAAGTTTTCCATCTCTTGGACCCAATCAAGATAATTGCTGTCGGTTAATGCATCGTTGACATGCATCTGCCTCAGATAATCAGACGGGTGAAGATAGTATGGTGAGTTATGATCTGGTTGTGTGACATCGGTTTTGATGTTTTCTTTCTTTCCATCGTCTCCCATATCAGCAAGATGATGAAAAGGATGTTTGGGGTTTTAATTTTGAATAGTGGGTGATGATCACTGCTCTGGTACCATAAAGGATTTGATCAAAGCTTTTGTGTATATTATCACACACTTGATACTTGGTTACAAGAAGTTTACAGGCCTAAATAGGCAATACAGAATGCTCAAAAGGAAACTAATAAATGGGTAATAATTGTAATCGGCTGTCAATGGGCTGGAGATAAGGATGGATCTTTGATTGACAGGAAAACAAGGAGAGTAATATATGTGTTCAAATTAACATATTTTCTATATAAAATAATCATACACAAATAATTTGTAGCAAGACTAATTTTAATTATTATTTTTATACAACAATCATTGATACAATACCTGCAAGCAAATGGGTCACAGGATGCTGTTGATCCAATCGTTTCCTTTGTTGAGCAGTCTAGAAAGAAGATCCTTGAAGTACATATCCCATATTTTGTGGTTGATATTGGTATAATCGACACTATGATGCATGACCTGTATATGCACGGAATCAGGTGATATTAGTTAAGAAGCATTGAAGCATTTCAATTTCTTGTAGTACTTAAACATAATTAGATAAATATAACCTGATTCATGTGGATACTGTAAAGGCGGCTACATAGGTTCCTGCTAGTCATTTGGAAAAAAAAAAGGATGTTAAGCATAAAAAAAGTAATCGCAAAGAACACATTATTAGTGGTATGTGATAATTCACATACCTTTTCATGGTCAAAAACCAACCCAAATAGACTAATTATGCTAACAAATGCCAAAGATTGTGTGTTTTTATGTTTTTGATTGTGCAGGGTCGGATATTTCACAAAAGGACAAAAATTAAGCAAAAATCGGCAAAAAAACGAGCACGAGAGTGGAACGAGTCAGAAAGTCAAAGATGAGCTCAAATTTTCACAAAGAAGTCCCTCAAGTTTGAAGAAAATACAAGATTGACCTTGAAGTGTAATTTGAAGAATTGGCAAGAATGGCCCCTACACTTTCAAAGTTGACACATTTGGTCCTACATGAATTCATTTGAAGAAAAGTCAACAAGGATCCCTCATCTATTCAAGAATGGCAAAACAAGTCCCTTGAAGAAGTTTGAGAAGTTACAATTTCAGCCCTTGCAGTTTAGCATTTTACATCTTTGGTCCTTGTAAATTCTTAAACCAAATCTGCCTAAGTCCATAAACTTTAATCCTATAAACCCAAAACTAATCCTAAGCCCTAATACAAATAAGCTGGTCCATATCCTTTTACAAATCCACAAGCCCAAGTCACCACAGGCCCACTTTTCTTTTTATAACCCAACCAATACCCGGTTCACCCTAACCCGAAACCCATACACCCACAACCCGACAAAGTCAAAACAATAATAAAAAAATTCCATACGCGCCTTTTTCATTCCCCTTTCCCCTTTTTACCCAGCTCCTAAGAACCCTAATTACCTTTCATCTAAATTAACCCTTCCCAACCATTTTTAACCACAATTAAGGGTAATTCGGACAAATCCCCACCCTCTGACACCACCTGACATGAAAGGAATGACAAGTGGCAGCTTATCATTGGTTTGAACACGTAATTGGACTAATTCCACGGCTCTGATTGGTTGGAGTGATTCACAAGGGATCTAATGAGGATATTCTTAGAAGATTCTACTTCCAGAACTTTCAGAGGACGCTCCTCACCTCAACTATAAATACAAGCTCATATTCACCGATTGAGGCATTAGATAGTTAGTAGCGTAGGAGGAGATTAGATTAGTAATCAGTGTAATTGTAGTTTTTAAACATTTTGTAAGCTTTGTAATCATTTCCAGTATTAATAAGAATTCCAGTGTTCCTTTTAATATTCTGTCATTCAATTTTCAAAGCAATTAATTGTGTTAAATATGTTTTTCAAGCTTTTTAAATAGTTTTCAGAAGCTCACACAAGCTTCTCATAAGCTTGTTAATAGTGTTAAATGTTTTAATTCAGCTTAAACTAGTTTTTCATCTTATGGTCAATAAAAGACAAATGAGATAACAGAGAATCATTCATGGTGTTTATTAGGGATTCAGTGGTGGATTAAGCCTATCTAAAGATAGGCTAGCTTTAGGAGGTTCTCAGAGAGCTGAGAACTGTATTGTAAGTTCTCAATTTCATTTTTAGTCCTTATTCATTTTTAAATAGTTTACATTCAAGTTTGCTGCATTATTAGCTTAGATCTTTAATTCTTGTTGATGTACTGTGCTCACTGATATATGTTGTTCATGTTTGATTGCTTAATTGATCAGTTGTAGTCATATTGTAGTTGTTCACATTGTTGTAGCATTTTAACTGCTTTACTACTGTTCATTCTGCATAATTTGTAATTCTGTGGTGGCTTGTTGAATGAACCTGTGTTTCTAGCTCTAATAAGTTTGATTTGATCATGATTTAGTTATATTTGTGTTAATCTGAGCTTATTTGATTACTGTTGTTAAACTAGTTTTGAATCTGTCTCTATTCTGCATGGATCTATGAAACTGAGTTGTTGCTATTAATTGTTGTTATACACTGTTGATGTAGCTTCTTTGATGGATCTGTGATTTAGTTTGACAATTATTGAGGTGGATTATAGCTTAAATCAGTGTAGTATAGAGTGATGGCATAGTTATAAGGGTGTTTGGATCAGTTAATAGTTAGGTGAAGAAGTTGTTGTTGTGTTGATTATTCTGCACCAGTAGTTCATAATAGGTATAAATAGGATAGGTAGTGCATAAAATCAATAGGTTTATAGCTAAAAGTCAAAATCAGTTCTTAGGATTCATATTAGTTCACTGTTGGGATTAGTCAATAGCATAAGGTCATTTACAGTTACATTAGTGTAAATTTTAGCATATTCTACTTTCAATATATCTTATAATTGCATTCAGTTCATATTTTAATCATTAAACTTCATAAAAGTCAAAACTCATAAAAATTGAAAAGTCAAAATAACAGTTTTCTCATAAAATAGCATAAACTTTTGGATAATCTGTAGGATTTAATAACTGTAGAAAATAGATTTTAAAAGATGATTTGTGATCTCTGGTAGGTAGTTTAGCATAAACAAAAAGAATTTTTCAATTTGAAAATCAATTGCTTAGTTGAAATTGAGCTCAAAGTGAGATGTTGACTCACACAGGTGCCCTGTACCAGCAGCTTGACTGCATAATCCCATTGTCTTTGTATCATTTTTCCTTCCATAGTGTAGTTTTTGCTAAATTCTTGTTTCTATAGATAGATTGTAGTCCCAGCTTCATATTTCTGTGCTTCTTTTGCATATCAGAGCTTATTTGAAGTGCTTTTCAGGCTTATAAAGTAGGTAGTTAACCATATGCTTTCTGTCTTTTAGAACCAACTGCCTTTGTGCTTATCTTGCTTATTTGTGTGCTTGTTCTGCTTATTTGAGTTCCTTTTAGCTTAGTTGAGTTAGTTTTACTGTTCCTGAGCTTCATATTGTTTAAAGTGCTCATTTGCTTAATAATAAGTACTTATTCAACTGCTATTTGCTCTTTAGCTGTGTTTCTGTGAATTATTGGGTCTTATTTCATTTCAACTGAGCTTATTTGAGTTTAATACATCTTTGGTATAAGTTTGGTACACTTTGGTCACTTGTGCTTAATAATAAGCACTTGAATAAGCAGTTTTTAAGCCAATAAGCATTTTTCAGTTTATTTTTCCATTTTTCTTATTTTTCTTAGTTTTCAAATATTATTTTAGAATTCTCATAAAAATTTCATAATTTTTCTCATTCATTTACTATTTCTTTTCATTTTTAAATAGACTTTAGAATATTAAATCATTTTTAATTACAAATTAAATCATAAAAAGACAAAAATAGTTTCTGATTTTATTTTTAATTTTCATTTTCAGTTTATTAAGATTTTTAGAAAATAAATTTTTAGAATAAACTTTTCATTTTATAATTAGTTTGAATTTCTTTTATTAAATAAAAATACAAAAATACTTTTTAATTCATATTAAATAAATAAAAAGCCAAAATAATATTTTTCCTTTTCCTAAAAATTTCTTTTATCATTTTAAAGTTTTAAAAATTTCATTTGAGCCCGTAGGTTTAGCCTAGCTTTAAAAATTTCATTTTTCCAATGGTCAGGATTATTGATGGGAAATGATCACAGGACCTCAAGAAGCCCTAATTCTCTCACCTATATAAGGAAGAAGATAAAGAGAGAAGACTGTGTAGTTTATTTAGCATAACTTAGTGTCGAATTAGTTAAAATCTCAATTTCTAGTGTAACTAAGCTTTTTAAGATTGTAATCAGTGTTCTCAAGTGTAATTTGAACTATTTTCATAATCAATTTAAGCATTTCATTCCAAATTCAGTTTATGCAATTTCCTTTTGAAATTCTCAAATCTGTTTAATGTTGTTTGTAGTTGTGTTTATGGACTCTTAGGCTCATATAAGCTCCTATATAGCTTGTGTAAGCTATTAGAAACCATTAAAACTCAGTTAGTAGCAAAAAAATCAAAAATACAAAAAAATACAAAAAATTCAGTGAAAAAAAAAATTGCAGGTTGAAGGTGATCACAGCTGGAGCACTGTAAATCTTGGATGGCAGTGGGTTAGTGGTCTTGTGGAAGGCCTATAGGTTGGTTCTTGGTCCTTGGTTCTTGGTATTTGGCTGGAGTGCAATTTGTAAGCCTTTGTTCATTTTTTCTTTTTCACTGTATTAATTGGTAATTCTTGATTTTATATGTGTTTCTGTTTGTTATTTGTGCTTATTAGTCATAATATAGCTTAGAGTAGTTAGCTTGTTATTTAAAATTTGTAGTTGCTATATATTTCATTTTCACTGCCAAATAGCATCTTAGTGATTTATGAGTTCTAGTGGTTAATGCTAGTATATATGTGCTTGCAAGTTGAATTCATGGTCTTAATCTGTTACATGTTTTGAAAACAAAAAAAATCAAACTGTTAAAAGGGTGTTTGGATATGTGAAATTGCCTAAGTTCATCTGTGTCTCTTTGGCTCATTTCTATGGTAACACACCACATTAGGTTTTATTGGGTCTGTGGAAACATAAAATCTCAGTGTTGTTTTATAAAAGTCAAAATATATTTGTAATCTCTCTTTAGTTGTTCAGTGTTAAGATTTAGCAACCAAGATCATCATTTTAGCTTATAAAATTGTTAAGTTTGCTAGATTTAGGTTCCTTGTAACTTAAAACTTCATCAATAACCAGTAGGATCAAATCATAGTTCATAAAAGTCAACCTTTCAAGTTTTCATAAAAAGTCAAAATACCACATTTGTCAAAATGGCAAGTTTTTCTTTTTGATCTGTAGGATTCAATACAGATTGGAATCATATCCAAACCAATTGTTGTTTTGTAATATTTTGTTGCTTGTTTACATATTTCAAAAAGAAAATCAAGGTTTGGAATCCATTTGCTTATAAAGAAGCACTGCTTAAGTTGCCTGTTTGAGTTTTACCTCCCCTGTGCACAGACTTTTCACCCATCTTCATAAGCTCACACAGAGTTTATTAGTGGGCCCCATTGCATGATTCTTGGCTTTTTGGAAAGCTAAGCAACCCATCTTTAAGGTTCAAGTCTAAATTTGTATTTTCAAGCTTGTTCAATAGGGCTGCTAGTAGCTTTTTGTTTGATCCATTTCTCTGTGTATACTGAGTATTTAGTGTGCATAGGCTTATTCACAAGCTCACACAGAGCTTATTAGTAGGACCCATCCTGTGATTCTTGGCTTTTTGGAAAGCCAAGCAACCATATTTCTAGTTCCAGGCTTATTTTGGCTTTTCAAGTTTATTTGATAAGCTAGATTAAGTCCACAAGTTCCTTGCAGTTCTGTGTGTTACTGTGAAGTGTTGGATTGCTTATTTGCTTATTTTAGTTTACTATCTGTGCTTTTTCAGTTCCTTTAGCTTAATTTGTGTTCATATAAGTTGTTTACACCTTATTTGCTAGCTTGTATCCACTGTAGAGCTTATTAGTAGCTTGTGCNTGCCTGTTTGAGTTTTACCTCCCCTGTGCACAGACTTTTCACCCATCTTCATAAGCTCACACAGAGTTTATTAGTGGGCCCCATTGCATGATTCTTGGCTTTTTGGAAAGCTAAGCAACCCATCTTTAAGGTTCAAGTCTAAATTTGTATTTTCAAGCTTGTTCAATAGGGCTGCTAGTAGCTTTTTGTTTGATCCATTTCTCTGTGTATACTGAGTATTTAGTGTGCATAGGCTTATTCACAAGCTCACACAGAGCTTATTAGTAGGACCCATCCTGTGATTCTTGGCTTTTTGGAAAGCCAAGCAACCATATTTCTAGTTCCAGGCTTATTTTGGCTTTTCAAGTTTATTTGATAAGCTAGATTAAGTCCACAAGTTCCTTGCAGTTCTGTGTGTTACTGTGAAGTGTTGGATTGCTTATTTGCTTATTTTAGTTTACTATCTGTGCTTTTTCAGTTCCTTTAGCTTAATTTGTGTTCATATAAGTTGTTTACACTTTATTTGCTAGCTTGTATCCACTGTAGAGCTTATTAGTAGCTTGTGCTTCATAAAAAATCCATAAATAAGATCTGTAAGCTTTTTAAAGTACAAACAGCTTATTTTTAAGTTCTAAAATTTTTGTCTTTATTAAAGTTCCATATTTTTAGTGTATAAATATTTCTCAAAAAGAAAATCCAAAAAATCATCACTTTTAAGAAAGTGATAGCTTCTATTTAAGCCATTTGGCTTATTGCTCAGCTTTTTCGAAAAGCAATTTTCATTTTTATAATTTTCATAAGTTCCTGTTCACTTGTAGTATTTCTAGCAATTTTCTTAGAATTTTATCTTTTCATTTAGTATTTATAATAATTAATATTATTTAAATTAGTTTTAATTAAAAAACCAAAAATAAAATCCTCTACTGTTTATTTTTAATCACTAGTACCTTTTTATATTTTTCCTAGGTTTTATAAATCATTTAGTATTTTTAGAAAATATTTTCATAATTATTACTGTTAATTTTCTATTTATCTTAATTAAATTAGTTTAAATAAGTTTTAATTAGTAATTAAGTAAATAATTAATAAAATAGTGTAATAATAGTTTTTATAAACTTTTTATAATTTTTTAGGGTTCCTGTATTATTTAATTAGTTTTATAAAATATTTCATAATTATCTAAGTCATTTTTAGTATTATTAGTAATTTAAATTATTTTAATTAATATAATTAGTAATTAATTAATATTAAATTCAAAAAAAGACAAAAAGACATATTTTTAGTTTTTATATCATTTTTAAGTTATTTTAGAGTTTTTAAAAATAAATTTTCATTTTCTTAGTTTTTATTAATATTATATTATATTTAGTTTAAGTTAAATAGTTATTATAAGTAATTAAATAGTTTTAATTAATATTAAATAATAAAATAATCAAAAAAATATTTTTCTTTTTTATAAAATTTTCTTTTTATTTTAAGTTTGTAAAAGTTTCATTTTCACCCCCTCTATTTTATTTTTGCTTAATTCCCATTTTTCCAGTACGCATTTACGTTTTTAGGATTATCTGTAATTCTGTAATTGTTAATATTGTTTCATAATCTTAATTCCAAGCAATCAGTAGTGTAATTAATCAAAATCTTTATTTGGTTACTATTCCCTATTCACTCATTCCCAAAGCGTTTCAAAAACACACTTTCAATCTCGCTGGGATATAACGACCCGGGGATACACTGTGCTTACACCAGATCATAAATTGATCACTTTCTCTCTCATAGCTTGACTTAGTTGACCAAGAACCCTTGGTTGACTTAGTCGACTGTTTGGGAGAAGTCATTTTGGCTAAGGAGATCCTTGATATTAAGAAGTCTTTAAATGATCGACCCTCGGGTTCGGGTACTAAATCTCTTCCAAGCAACACGATCGCTAACCCGAAGGGCGATGTTAAGGCGATCACGACATGAAGTGGTGTTTCATATGATGGACTTACGGCTCCGACTACCTCTTCTTCTCTCCCTCCCAAGGTAGTCGACCGTGAACCCGAGGCGACAACGGATACGGAACTTCCTATTAATAATGGAAGTACCGAAACATCCAACCTCCGGTTGTCCAAATGTCTAAAGAAAAAAAAATGTGTCTAAAGGAAAGGAAAAAGTCACTTTTGAACAAGATGAACCAATTAAAACTAAACTTCCTTATCCTTCGCGTTTAAATGATCAAAAGCACCGTGAGACAAT
>LBNU01039153.1:26359-37008 GCA_014162995.1 Artemisia annua
GTACTAGGGGTATCGTGTACCAAAAATGGGTACATCGCAAAGGTGTGGGAGAATTACTTGACCAATGTAGCCAATGTAATTATAGTACAGGTTTTAATATTCTATCATTCAATTTTCAAAGCAATTAATTGTGTTTAATCTGTTTTTCAAGCTTTTTAAATAGTTTTCAGAAGCTCACACAAGCTTCTCATAAGCTTGTTAATAGTGTTAAATGTTTTAATTCAGCTTAAACTAGTTTTTCATCTTATGGTCAATAAAAGACAAATGAGATAATAAAGAATCATTCATGGTGTTTATTGGTGATTCAGTGGTGGATTAAGCCTATCTAAAGATAGGCTAGCTTTAGGAGGTTCTCAGAGAGCTGAGAACTGTATTGTAAGTTCTCAATTTCATTTTTCAGCCCTTATTCATTTTTAAATAGTTTACATTGAAGTTTGCTGCATTATTAGCTTAGATCTTTAATTCTTGTTGATGTACTGTGCTCATTGATATATGTTGTTCATGTTTGATTGCTTAATTGATCAGTTGTAGTCATATTGTAGTTGTTCACATTGTTGTAGCATTTTAACTGCTTTACTACTGTTCATTCTGCATAATTTGTAATTCTGTGGTGGCTTGTTGAATGAACCTGTGTTTCTAGCTCTAATAAGTTTGATTTGATCATGATTTAGTTATATTTCTGAGCTTATTTGATTACTGTTGTTTAACTAGTTTTAAATCTGTCTCTATTCTGCATGGATCTATGAAACTGAGTTATTGCTATTAATTGTTGTTATACACTGTTGATGTAGCTTCTTTGATGGATCTGTGATTTAGTTTGACAATTATTGAGGTGGATTATAGCTTAAATCAGTGTAGTATAGAGTGACGACATAGTTATAAGGGTGTTTGGATCAGTTAATAGTTAGGTGAAGAAGTTGTTGTTGTGTTGATTATTCTGCACCAGTAGTTCATAATAGGTATAAACAGGATAGGTAGTGTATAAAATCAATAGGTTTATAGCTAAAAGTCAAAATCAGTTCTTAGGATTAATATTAGTTCACTGTTGGGATTAGTCAATAGCATAAGGTCATTTACAGTTACATTAGTGTAAATTTAACCATATTCTACTTTCAATATATCTTATAATTGCATTTCAGTTCATATTTTAATCATTAAACTTCATAAAAGTCAAACCTCATAAAAATTGAAAAGTCAAAATAACAGTTTTCCTCATAAAATAGCATAAACCTTTGGATAATCTGTAGGATTTAATAACTGTTGAAAATAGATTTTAAAAGATGATTTGTGATCTCTGGTAGGTAGTTTAGCATAAACAAAAAGAATTTTTCAATTTGAAAATCAATTGCTTAGTTGAAATTGAGCTCAAAGTGAGCTGTTGACTCACACAGGTGCCCTGTACCAGCAGCTTGACTGCATAATCCCATTGTCTTTGTATCATTTTTCCATCCATAGTGCAGTTTTTTGCTAAATTCTTGTTTTAAGCCAGTAAGCATTTTTCAGCTTATTTTTCCATTTTTCTTATTTTTCTTAGTTTTCAAATATTATTTTAGAATTCTCATAAAAATTTCATAATTTTTCTCATTCATTTACTATTTCTTTTCATTTTTAAATAGATTTTAGAATATTAAATCATTTTTAGTTACAAATTAAATCATAAAAAGACAAAAATAGTTTCTGATTTTATTTTTAATTTTCATTTTCAGTTTATTAAGATTTTTAGAAAATAAATTTGTAGAATAAACTTTTCATTTTATAATTAGTTTGAATTTCTTTTATTAAATAAAAATACAAAAATAGTTTTTAATTCATATTAAATAAATAAAAAGCCAAAATAATATTTTTCTTTTTACTAAAATTTTCTTTTATCATTTTAAAGTTTTAAAATTTTCATTTGAGCCCGTAGGTTTAGTCTAGCTTTAAATTCACTTTTTATTTTGTTACGTAGACGTTTTAATTAGTTTACGTTTACGTTTTTGACATCTGTGCTTATCATACTTGTACTTTGTGCATAAATACCTGTTTTTGATTGCATTTTCATATCATTAGTTTTAAAATTCATATATTTTCTCTTTTCACTTTTCACAAACACGATTTCACGAATCGAATAATCACGATTCCATTCACCTTCACACGGACACGACCCGGGTATTGATTATTCGTTGATCAATACATGAATTATAAATGATATAATTGGTTTCTAAATCAATCAATTAGTTGCACTTACAAAAAAGGAGTACATAATGAAAAAAGTAGAAAACACATGTAATCCCAATCACTCCTTGTTACTTGGCACCTATGCAGAAAAGTAGAAAAATTATGTATTACCAAAAACCCTTTTATTACCTGTACTTACTTCAGCTAAATAATAAGTGCATAAGCAGAGAAGTAGAAGATATAAGTAATCCAAAACAGCCTTCTACTATAAATATTTTTTATCTCTACATTATATATAACAGGAGGCGTAAGACGTCATTAATGCCACCTCAATGCCATGTAATTGTCATTAAGTGCCATGTCATCACAATTTAAGCCACCTAAGCAATGTTTAAGCAACTAAAATCCGAATTTAATTCAATCAGTTAATTCGGATATAAAAAATGTACAAAGTGAGATTCGAACCTTCATTATATAAGTATATAATATTATCTTTAAGTCACTTTCCTATTAGTAGTCTAAGAATAAACAATTACAATGGGATACGGATGTAGGTTTTAAAATCAAAATGTTAAGCATAGGATTAGTCCACAAAATCACCACCAAGTAAATACGATAGTACATGAGGTGATGTTCAACTTAAATCATGTGCATTCATACGCCTAATTATAGATCCGTGGCAAGTATTTTATACTTGAGCATTGGTATTTTAATACTTTTTCTAGTAATCAAACCAATAGAGCCATTATTTAAACATAATGTGAATCCTTTTATTTTTGTAAGCTCATGAAAAGTCAAGCCATGGTAATTTATAACTTTGT
This sequence comes from Artemisia annua, assembly GCA_014162995.1. Taxonomy (NCBI): domain Eukaryota; kingdom Viridiplantae; phylum Streptophyta; class Magnoliopsida; order Asterales; family Asteraceae; genus Artemisia; species Artemisia annua. Next base: position 29,338 of record LBNU01039153.1, read on the forward strand.
TAACTTGCTATATACATGGTGAGAAAAAGTACGTGTATGATCCTGATCACCTAGTATTTGATCTGTGTTATATACAATAAAAAAGTATCTAATCACCTAGTCATTCTGACACTAACTAAAGTACACCCTTAATTTACAACCTATTTATCCGAAAAATGACTAAATGACTGAACAACACTTTACGGTTCACCTGCCAAAACTTCAGGTGTGCTTGGATTATCTTGATATTCAGGCTTATAGCTTTTCCAATTTCAAATAAGGCCAACTCAATGTATGTAGCAATTTTTATGACCATTTTTATTAAATGTGTATTCAGTAAACAATCAAACTCAAACTTAAATTAACGAAACACGATAATCACACAATTTGATAACAATATTAAAATTTTCAATTAGAAAGTAAATACTGCTGTAATGTTTAATGAAAAGATACTGAGCAATCTTCCTAACTGATGAGGTTGGAGGCGTCTGAAACACATGCACATTGTCAAGAAAGTCAATCACTGCAAAAACATAAAACATTAATGATACATGTTATGTTTATGATATGTTACATATCTTCTAAACTACAATAAAACTTGTGTTAAAGTTAAAACAACAGAAGAAAAAAAACTTCCCACAATCTTCAATCTTTGTTATCAATATTCCATCTATCCGTACATCTTTAACCTGCAAAGTACCTGCAAACAACAACAAATAACAACCAAAAATACCAACACTAAATAAAGTTCTCGAATCAAAGAAGATCAATACTTACAAATTAGTACTCTAAGGTGGCGGCGGTATTGGTTGTTGTGGAGGCGGCATCTACTGGTAGTGGTTATGTGGCGTGGGTTTTTGTGTTTGGGTTTGAGTTGTGCTTTTTATTTTTTTGTGTTTGAGTTGTGTGGNTATTTTGTCAAATTCAAATGCTTATTGCACAATGACAAACCTGAAGTAAGTGTTTATAATATTCAAGAATTTGGATGTTGCTATATAATATAAGATACTGGTGTTCGCGTTGCGGGTGTGTAGTTTAGATACCGGCAAATTTTTGTTGGTTATTGGTAATGTAATAAGAAGGAAACATCCTCGAGCATATCATTAAACGAGCCTCCACAGTAGCACACACTATTTGACTAATTACTCCGTATAATAATATTTCCGTAGCCACTATTCCCTTGTTTTAAATTAAATTATTTATTATTAATTACTCACTAGAAAGAATACAAGATCTTTTAATGTGTTTAACTTTTATAGACTTAATATATTATTTTATTACCCAAAGTGTATGTATTTAAACACATGCAACATATACACTCGTTATGAACACTTGGAAAATATTTTCCGTAACATATCTTTTATATAATAAAAGAATTACATCATTTCGTAGTTTTTTTTACAAAACAATCTTAGTGAAAAAAAAATTGGACCAATAGGAATGCTCGATTTTGACACATAGGCGAAATCGAGCAATATGATTGACCAATAAAAAGTCAAAATTGAATTGATTTTGGTCAAACTTTAATAAATTTGGTGGAGAATTTGATTGAGAAAAAAAACACATAAAAATATATGTGTCAAATTTGTGAAAATAAAAACTTAAAAAAAGATGGGGTAATTAATAAAACATGAGTGGTTAAATTTTAAATATATTATATAGAGTTAAGTGTAAAATTATAAATCTCCATGTTTTTTTGATAACTTTAGTTAATAAACAAATAACCCCTTACACTTTATACCCCCTACACTTTATAATATGAACTTTGTTTACAATTAAATGAGTATTAGTATTGGTTTGAGACTTCCATCTATTAAACTTACAAAATTTTATAAATGTACAAATTACTTTTAATATACGTTAAATACTTTTAAAATAAATATTAGTTTTAAACTTTCATCTATTAAAATATCTTTTTACTATGTACGTTAAATATAAATAAGAACTCATGTCATCTTATTTAAAGGTTTAATCTATAGGTACACGGGTTTGCATATTAAATACAGTTAAATTATTATTAACGGTAATATAAATATCAAATTGTAAGTACGAGTATATGAAAATAAATATACGCGATTGTACTTATAACGAATCATGTAATTATTATTTATTATTTAAAGTTTATATACGGAATTTTAAAAAACTTCATCAACGCTCATTATGTGCTACTAAACTCGCACATTTTGTACAACATGATATTAATAGTTAAAGTTAAACAACAACATCAACCTCAACATTAACATCTATGTCAGCTAAACAAAGTTAAATCTTTCATCCAATAAAATTTTTACAAAATATTAATTGATATTAATATATAATGAAAAACTCATGCATACTTATTAGTTGTATTTATATCATAATTTTCACGGGTAAATTCTTATATATCCATATATTAAACAAAAATTTTAAATAAGAAGACACGCTCAAGAATCCAATACAAGGTCGATGCCACGGTTATATTTACAATTTCTGCTAACTATTTTTCTTACTTTCGCACATGTTGATGCTCTAACCTTTTAAAATATACATAAGATTTTCTGTTTTTAAACGATAATACTATATAATAAATTTTTCTGGAAAAACCCCGTGCGTGCACGGGTATTATAACTAGTTGTAAAGCACGGACTTTGAGATTTGTATAACACAATATTTCAGAAGGTTATATGACTTATATCAAATTGCAAAGGACCTTAGCCCTTAGCTAAGTGTATTTTAGCACGGGCAATTTAAGGCCTACAGCACATGCGATATTTGTTCGTTGATCTTGGACATGTACAACCACCGAAAATTTGGAATTTAGTCTGTTATTCTTGACTACCAGTTAAATTAAAATCATGTTTGAACTCAGGAGAGTAAACAAAGGCGGCCACATTTATAACACCAGATACCTTAAAGTGTATATATATGTAACTGGAATAAAACATATCCAAAGCCATACTCAACTCACTCCTTTCTTTTATTACCACACTAATCAAGTGAATCCACACTTTTCTAGCTAGATAACATGGGTGCTGGTGGCCGTTTGAATCCTCGTGATCTAGATATTAAGAAAAACGATACAAACGTTATCAAAAGAGCCCCGACCTCAAAACCACCATTTACATTAGCAGATCTCAAGAAATCTATACCACCTCATTGTTTCGAAAGATCCATGATTCGATCATTTTCTTATCTGGTAGCTGACCTTACTGCGGTTTCCGTATTTTACTATGTTGCCACAACTTATATACCGCAGCTCCCTCACCCTCTTCCTTATCTTGCTTGGCCCATTTACTGGTTTCTTCAAGGTTGTGTGTTCATGGGTATTTGGCTTATTGCTCATGAATGTGGACACCATGCTTTCAGTGACTATGTATGGCTCGAGGATACTATAGGGTTTATTTTACACTCATTCCTATTAACCCCATATTTTTCCTGGAAAATAAGTCATCGCCGTCACCATGCTAACACGGGTTCACTTGAACATGATGAGGTATATGTCCCAAAGACAAGATTCAAACTTGCATCATCGGCGTTTTACCTCGACAATCCTATTGGTCGAACTCTAACCCTTATTGTAAAACTCACTCTCGGATGGTACATTTACTTGTCTATTAATGCTGCCGGAAGACCTTATGATAAATTCGCCAGCCACTATGATCCTAGAAGCCCGATTTTCTCAGATAACGAGCGAGTCTTGATTCTCATGTCTGATATAGGACTTGTCAGCTTTTCTTACTTGTTGTATAAAGTGGCTATGGTTCAAGGATTCACTTGGGTATTCTGTGCCTACGGAGGAGCATTGATGGTCATGAACGCATTTGTTGTGACCATAACATACCTTCATCATACTCACCCTTCTTTGCCACACTATGATGACTCCGAATGGAACTGGATGAAAGGTGCTTTCTCGACTATTGACAGGGACTACGGAGTTCTTAACAAGGTGTTCCATAACATTACCGACACACATGTGCTACATCATTTGTTCTCGTACATTCCTCATTATCATGCCATGGAAGCCACCAAGGCGATCAGGCCCATTATGGGTGAGTTTTATCAAAGTGACAGTACTCCATTTTTTGTGGCGCTATGGAGAGAATCCAAGAACTGTCTTTTCATTGAGCCCGATGAATGTGATGAACAGAACAAAGGCATCTACTGGTACAAGAGTCAGGAGTGAAAACGAGAGCATATTCGTGAAGATGGAAATTAAATTCTTACTGTTTTATAGAATTGAACTTGAAAGTGGTAAACTGTGTTATTTGTTTTCACCCTACATCATTGATCATCACGCCCCAATTCTCTGTTAATTTACAAAGGGTGGATAATTTTTATTCTACAAAAAATTGAAGGGAAATTTTCTTGTATGAACCAAAACAGCTTCATCATCTAACACAAATGTCATCAGAGTTTGAAATCTTCACACGAAGCACGTGAAAAACAAAACAGATTCTAAGAAAAACCACTAAAGACATGATAGGATCAAACTACACCCGTCAACGATTTATTGTACGAAATATGCTGACTAAATTTCGAGAAATGTTGATGATTCAATTTATGTAATCAAAGACAGCAAAAACCTAAGCCACACTATATATAATCCCTATTTGTAAAAAGTTTCATCCATGAATTGATATATTGCAAACAACCACCACTCATCTGATTGCAATTCTAAGTGAGAATAATTGACATTAAAGGTAACCAAGAGTTTAAAATATGACAAAGCGCATCATATATGACATATAGTAGCAAGCTGATTTATTAGTTCTTTTGAGCACGTCCCATCCTAACTTAACTTTCCCATACGCTTAGTATTTTATATGCAAGTCCCGCCATAACAGGCTTGTCCCTTGAATACTATCTTATCGCGTGTGCATCACCTAAAACATGATACTCATAAACGAATTTTCTACTTTCCTTGGTCCATTCACTAGACAATATTCTTTGTCCATCCACTATATAAAGTTATAAACATCCTTGCTCCATCCACTATATAAATTTTCTTTCCTTGCATATAAAATTTTACGCCCTTCATGCCTACTAATCAATGTAATTCGATCTTGTGTTCCAATTCATAAAGCCCAATCTAATCTAAAACATTGTAAGTCACCAGTTGAGAATGATGATGACGTATAGTCTATACTCGAGTCACGAACCCGAGCATTAGACGTCACTAACATTTAAGCCCACTACGTGTGGGCTACTATGATAACGGTTTGGGCTCACGAGGTCCAAACCCAAAGTTATTTATGGATTAGATATAGGATATCTCCTATTAAGGAGATATATATCGAATATCCGATATCGGTGGATACACCGAAGAGTGAGGAACACGAAACCTTATCAGTTTCGTATGTATATATATAGGGCATCATAGCTCTCGTAAAAGGTACGACTTACAACCCTAATTCTTCACATAACCCTAAATCGATTACTTACTCTCACGCCGGAGGATAATCGTGGGAGACAATCCACGATAAGCCTAACGGTGTTTGTTTGCTCTCTTAGTGCGCAGGTCTCAAGCATTAAGATCTAATTGGTACGAGAACAGGAACCCAAACAAGGAACGCCCAACTTTTGTATCAACAAGTGGCGCCATCCGTGGGACCCTACACTAAGAACTAGAATGGCGAAACACAAAAACTCAGGCCAGCGGACTCCGCAGTTGGAAAAAACACATGGTGACCCCACAAGGAAGAACCACCAAGATTCAAGCTCTAGACAGGCCTCTGGGACAACCAGCGTGCCGGGTCATCAAGCATCGGGCCCAACCCTAATTCTCCCAACGGTAGAATTGCCCGCAGGGACCACCCAGACTACTACGGTGGTCCCAAGCACTGAAGAACTTCAGCGCACTCTCTTCAATACCCCCATCAAACGGCACCCAACGTGAACAACACTGTGCCGCCAGGCGCGCCTAACCGGGATAGGGGGCCTAATACGGAAGCAGAGATTGTTGCGCTGGAGGAAGATACGCCTGAGATGACACTAAGTAATTTTGTATCTAAAAATTACGAAACATTAACTAACCTCATGCAAGAGGAGGCAAGAAGAAGGTCAAGTCAGAGCCTACAAGCCCGGCTTAACTTCAACGAAACATCCCCACCGCGCTACCAGGAGCGCGAAAACAATGAGACACGTAGCAATGTCCACGCTAGACTTGGTACAACATCCGACTCACAATACTCGAAGGATTATGAAGACAATGAGAGGCGTACCAGTGTCCACGCTAGACTTGGTAATCGCAGAATCCAAGATAGACTTGGACAGCAATGCTCACCGAGCGAGAGCTCTTCAAGGTCTGGAAGCAGAAGAGCTCATGATAGGCGGGGGAGACAAATTTCCCCAAGCGAAAGTCCCTCAAGTTCAGACTCTGAGGAAAAATGGCGCAAGCACCGCAAAAGGGATGGCTCTTCCTCAATGGACTCCTCGGACAGCGAGGACAAAGAAACAGGACACTGGAAGTCCAGAGGAAGACCTCGCGAGGAAGAAGACGAAGATATATCTCTTCCTTGGCGTCGCCAAAAGATTGATGCATTCACACGACGCATCAGTGATTATTCAGATCACAAGAAAAGGCGCATGCCCGCCAATGTTAAAACATATGATGGAACGGGTGATCTTGATGACCACCTAAAAATTTTCGAATCCGCAGCTACTATCGAAAATTGGCCACAACCTGTGTGGTGCCATATGTTCAACTCCACATTAGTGGGGAATGCGCGAACCTGGTTTAGCAAGCTTCCACGAAGAAGCATAAACGGGTTTGAAGAGTCGCGAAAAGCATTCTGCTTGATTTTCACTCAGAGAAAGAAGTGCGCCAAAAACCCTGTGGAATTGGCAAGAGTAAAACAGCGCCAAGGGGAATCAACAAGTGCTTACATGGAGCGCTTTAAGGATGAATGTATACACGTCAAAGCGTGTCCTGAAGTACTAAAAATTTCAGGGTTCACGAATGGGATTAATAACCTAGAACTCATTAAGAAATTAAATGATAAGGTTCCCCAAACCTTTGATGAACTAATGAAGCGCACAAGGTCCTTCGTCCAAGGAGAAGCTGCCGCCACGGATAGCAAGAAAGGATATTCGAATTACAGACCGCAAGAACAGTCAAGGAGACAATCCAATGACCAGAGCGGTAATCGTAATAAAAGCTATCGCAATGATGGGGGCACACGGGGAAACGACAAGTATACCCCGTTGATAAAAACTCCAAGAGAGATATTTGCAACAGAAGGCGCAAACTTCCCTAAACCCCCACCAATGCGCACCCCAGAAGGAAAACGCACAGGGAATGGATATTGTGAATATTACGGACAGAAGGGCCACACCACAAATGGGTGCGTCCAATTGCGCCAACTAATTGACAAATTAGTTAAAGAAGGCAGGATGGACCACTTAGTAAAGAACATCAAAGATGGGAAAGATAGACAAAAGACCGTGGACAAAAAGGAAGCACCTAAAGATAAAGCTGATACAATATACATGATACAATCATGGCAACGGAAAGTAAAACAAAAAGTCAACCAAAGGTTTTCTTCCGGTTATGAAATCTCTTTTCCCACTTTGACTGCGGACAACGCAGTGGCGGAGCCACTCACCATCGAAATAAATGCGGGGGGTCACAACATCCACCGTATGTACGTTGATGGAGGAGCATCCGCAGAGATAATGTACGAACATTGTTTCAAGAGATTACGACCCGAGATA
>LBNU01039153.1:42895-58466 GCA_014162995.1 Artemisia annua
ATCAACTTTCCATACCTCACATTAGCCAGCACACAATACATGTATGCATATACTACATATCATCTTCTTCCTTCAACGTGCAAACCAAACATGCAAGCCAACAAAAAAACCCTAAATACAAATAATATTATAATTTACATACAGGTGACATGTCTCCCCTATAATTATTTATACATTACCTAATAGCACATCTGTTATCAAGTTAAACAAATAATAGCACATCTGTTATCAAGTTAAACAAATATTATACCTGCATCACTATCGATTTTAAGAATGAGTTAGATAACAAATATATTGAATCAAAGTTACCTTAGCCCTTATGGTGAATGGAGATTGTTAGGTTTGTATGGTGTTTGCCCAAATTGATCAAAGTTGTGGTCTATTTATAGATGCCCGATTCTTAATTGTTGTAATTACTAAATGATGGTCCACAATCTTCTTCCATGTAACCTCTACAATTATAAGTGCCTCAATGAATACATGACCACTTCGCATGCCCCTCATAAACACACTTGCACTTGACATGGCTCAATAACTACATGGACACTTCACATGGATCCAATTGTAACTTAAGGACTCTTGATATGCAAAAACATTTAAGGACTCCAACTCGTTTTTTACTCTACAACTTCATGGCTACAATTGTTGTCATTAATACTCCACATAAATATTGGGACTGAATCTTATATGTTTATAGATAGAGCTGAGCATTCATGATCTTGTGTGATTTTCATGGTACCTGCGTATGATAACCAAATTAAGAAAAAGAAAAGAAGACCAAGTTAATTACAAAGATCTAAAAGATGTGTGAATCATCTCCAAAATGTTGTAAAAGAGAATTTACATACCGCAACCAACAATCAAAGATCTAAAAGTGTGAATCATCTTCAAATGTACATACTAAATGTGATTTTGGCCGGTTTATATAGGCATGAATTAGGTTAAATCATTACTTATTCTTGCAACCTTTCGCAACCATTGCACTTCATCTAACCAACTTTTAATTCTATACTAAATGCCATGTGATCAATTCGGGCAACCCTTGCACTTCATCTCCTTTCATGAACATTGAATTCCGAGCATTAGCTATCTTGTACTCTATGCAATCTTGATGAATCCACATTCAATTAGAGGACTCAATCTTATAGTGTTCTTCGTGTAATGTTTGTGTAAATTGTCGAATATACAACAATCTATAACTAAGGCTCCCGCAGGAGATATTGGTTATTTGTTGAAATGAATTTGTTTAGGTTTACATAAATGTAATCATTTTGTTGAGATTATAGTTTATTTATTATTATCACTATTTTTTTTTATATTTTTTAGACTCGTGCGTTGCATAGATTTGTTATTATAATTTACAAATGGGTTAGATCAATAATTATGTATTGTTTCTTTTATGTTCATTATTTAAGGCAGTATTTAGTTGTGTTTATTTTTGTTTAAGGGTTTTAAGCTTCTTTAATAGTAAAGAATGCAATTAAACAAATAATATGGTCGATAACAAATAAAAGAGAAGTAAAGAATAAAATTGTAATTATTCAAAAATAAAAACCATCAATATTATAGGCATGAAGCAATCTTGGAATAAAATCAAACCCTAAAGTTGATATCACAATATAAAAAATGATTCTTTAGTTTAACTACAAAAAATCATGTGATAATCATATATTATTATGCAACATATCTTCATTGTGATTTTATAAATCAATACAAGAGTAAACTGCAAAAATGGTCCCTGTGGTTTCCTGAGATTGCAAAAATAGTCACTGTGTTTGGCTAATTGCAAAAATAGTCACTGTGGAGCAAAAGTTTTCATCATTTTGGTCCCTGGTTTTAACTGGCGTTAAATAATTCCGTTAGAAGTTACACATTTAGCCCCTGTGGCCCATGACCATTGCAGCGTGCATCCTTCTTTCGTCCCTTTTACGTTTTCATCCGTTTTTACGCGTTTTCGTCCGTTTTCGCGTGTTTTCGTCTGTTTTTTTATGTTTTCGTCTGTTTCTTTACGTTTTCATCTATTATTTTACGCTTTAGTCCGGTTTATTACGTTTTCGTCCATTTTTTTACGATTTCATCAGTTTTTTTTACGTTTTCGTTCGTTTTCTTATGTTTTCGTCTGTTTTCTTACTGTTTTTTTCTATTGTTTTTTCGTTTTCATCTGTTTTTTTACGTTTTCGTCCATTTTTTTTATGTTTTTGTCCGTTTCATTATGTTCCCGACCGTATTTTTACGTTTTTGTCTAGTTTTTTACGTTTTCATCAGTTTTTTTACAATTTCATCAGTTTTTTTACAATTTCATCCGTTTTCATCAGTTTTTTTACAATTTCATCCGTTTTCATCAGTTTTTTTACGTTTGTTTTTTTACAATAAACCGGACTAAAGCGTAAAATAATAGATGAAAACGTAAAAAAACAGACGAAAACGTAAAAAAACAGACGAAAACATAAAAAAATAGATGAAAACGTAAAAAAACAGACGAAAACGTAAAAATACGGAGCAAAACGTAAAGAAACGGACGAAAACTTAAAAAAAGGGATGAAATCGTAAAAAAACTTACGAAAACGTAAAAAAATAGAAGAAAACGTAAAAATACGGACAAAAACGTAATGAAACGGACGAAAACGTAAAAAGAACAAACGAAAACGTCAATAAACAGACGAAAAAGTAAAAAAAAATAAAAATAAAAAAAAATAAAAAAAGAGTAAACCATAAAAAAAAAGACGAAAACACGTGAAAACGGACGAAAACGCGTAAAAACGGATGAAAACGTAAAAGGGACGAAAGAAGGATGGACGCTGCAATGGTCATGGGCCACAGGGGCTAAATGTGTAACTTCTAACGGAATCATTTAACGCCAGTTAAAACGAGGGACCAAAATGATGAAAACTTTTGCTCCACAGTGACTATTTTTGCAATTAGCCAAACACAGTGACTATTTTTGCAATCTCAGGAAACCACAGGGACCATTTTTGCTGTTTACTCTCAATACAATGAACACTCAAAGTCATTAAGAATTTATGAGTGTCATTCTCATTTGTAAACTCAATATATATTTAGTACTATCTCTAAAAAAATCCATCCAAACCAACCGATGAGTCCTCATTTGGGATCGGTTTTTTCTACGTTCGAATCTTTCTTTCTATGATCTTCTTTGTAGCCCGTCTAGAACGACCTTTTTGACCATTCGTTGTAGTCCTTTTTGAACGACCTTCTTGACCAACTCGTCGCGCCTTACGTCTCTTTATCATCTTTAATGTATTATTCCTTGTAATAGAGGAAAAATAAGAGATTACTTAAGAAAAATAATAGCAAATATACATGCATTTATGTATATCTCAAATTTTGGCTCATCAACCCGTGGAACCATTTTCAAAATCCAGTAAAATATACGAACGTATAGGAAGGTGCATACCAAAGCATGAGTAACGTGAGAATGCATGCTAAAAACTGAACCTGCTTTTGTTTTGTGGATGAGATTAATTATATTTACATTTCAGATATTTTGAACTTTGGGATTTCAAGATTCTTTGTATTATCCTTATATAAAATTTGCAGATGAGATTGAGAAAGAAAGAGTATAGATACATCACCTCTTCTCTTCTCTTGTAACATTAGTAAGAGAAGCATGTTGTATGTATTACCTGCACACGGAAAAAAAAGAAAATCAAGAAACAATTCTAACAATAAATTAGAAAATAAAGTAGGAGGAATGAAGATTCGAACTTTTGTGTTTGTGCATGTGATTTTGGCCGGTTTATATAGGCATGGATTAGGATAAATCATCAATTATTCTTGCAACCTTTTCAACTTCTTCTCAATCCATAACCGAATTTTAATTCTATACTAAATACCATGTGATCAATTCCGGCAACCCTTGCACTTTCATCTCCTCCATTAAGCAAACATGAATGTAACGACATGACTCTTTGCATGCTCGCAATTACTCAAGTCNCCAAACCAACCGATGAGTCCTCATTGGGATCGGTTTTTTCTACGTTCGAATCTTTCTTTCTATGATCTTTTTTGTAGCCCGTCTAGAACGACCTTTTTGACCATTTGTTGTAGTCCTTTTTGAACGACCTTCTTGACCAACTCGTCGCGCCTTACGTCTCTTTATCATCTTTAATGTATTATTCCTTGTAATAGAGGAAAAATAAGTGATTACTTGAGAAAAATAATAGCAAATATACATGCATTTATGTATATCTCAAATTTTGGCTCATCAACCCGTGGAACCATTTTCAAAATCCAGTAAAATATACGAACGTATAGGAAGGTGCATACCAAAGCATGAGTAACGTGAGAATGCATGCTAAAAACTGAACCTGCTTTTGTTTTGTGGATGAGATTAATTATATTTACATTTCAGATATTTTGAACTTTGGGATTTCAAGATTCTTTGTATTATTCTTATATAAAATTTGCAGATGAGATTGAGAAAGAAAGAGTATAGATACATCACCTCTTCTCTTCTCTTGTAACATTAGTAAGAGAAGCATGTTGTATGTATTACCTGCACACGGAAAAAAAAGAAAATCAAGAAACAATTCTAATAATAAATTACAAAATAAAGTAGGAGGAATGAAGATTCGAACTTTTGTGTTTGTGCATGTGATTTTGGCCGGTTTATATAGGCATGGATTAGGATAAATCATCAATTATTCTTTCAACCTTTTCAACTTCTTCTCAATCCATAACCAAATTTTAATTCTATACTAAATACCATGTGATCAATTCCGGCAACCCTTGCACTTTCATCTCCTCCATTAAGCAAACATAAATGTAACAACATGACTTTTTGCATGCTCGCAATTACTCAAGTCGAACAATTAAGGCTCCAATTACACATGAAACTCTATTTTCTGCATTTAATTCCGAGCATTAGCTTGTTGTACTCTACGCAATCTTGACGCCTCCACAATAAATTAGTGGGGTTAATCTTATAGTATAACGAGACATGCAGAACCCGTGCTACGCACGGGCTAAGAATCTAATTGTTAATCGTGTATTCTTTCTGTATATAGGCGAGTGTATACTTAATTATTGTTTAAATGTTGTATGAAATTTTTTAACTTTCTTGTATAAAAATTTAAAAGTGTTTGATGTTGTTTTGGTTTTGTGATGTATTTTATATATGGGTTTTTGGTTATTAAGTTGTGATGACTTCGTTTCTTTTGGCCTATTACTTATTTGCATGATAAAAAAATGGCTNTATAATAGATAGATAGATATTATTGACCAACATACGATTTAAATTATAAGAATTCCAAACACCTCATAAACTATAAAAATGGAACGAAAAAAAAAATCTAGCATTTTTCTAGTTTATACTTGCTCTGTTAGACCTAACACATCTAGTTTGTGACTAATTTGAATCTTTCCCTCTCCATTGTCTTTCTTCTTTTCATCTCTATCTTCATGACATGATTCTAACCCAAATCCTCATTTAAAAACCCATGAATAATTTTGATGTAAGGTTGTAGTGTGATATTTATGTTTGTCTCCTCAAAAGCGTTTCTCCATTTTTACTTCAATGCTGAAAAATAGCACGAGAAGACACCAACAGTGGTCAACCTATAAGTTGTCTTGATTCACTAGTTTTTGGTTGGTTTCACCGTTTTAACTAGTTTTGACCCCAACCGTTCAGCCGTTGTTACCGAACCGGTGACTTCCCCGATTTAATCGGTCTGCAGGCCGTTTTGGTTTGGTTTTGAAAATCATGATTTTATCCCTAGGTAGTGTGAAACATTGTATTGAAGAATGAAATTAACCTGACTCAAATAGCATGTGAAAAGCTATCTTACACTATGTTCTCAAGTTTGTGTTGGAGAATGAAAGTGAAAGAAATGGAGAGAAACTAAAAGTATGTCATGTTTTAAAGTTTTTGGATAGAAAGAAAGCAAGGTAAAAGGTGAGTAAAATGTGTGTTTTTTTAGCTATAAACTTTGAGGAGAGTTATTTTACCAATGGACTCATCCCTACCATCCATCTAAAATGAAATCAATGGTTGAGATTAAATGTATTTTAATATTTCAGATATTCTTTATAATTTAAATATCTTATGAACCGTTAGTTGTTAGACAAAACAAATTATACCGTCATGACCAGCATTTAATTATCTATTTATAGACGGGCACTTTAGTATACTTTCGACAAACTTTTTGTTTTTCCCTTTTTTCACTTTTTTACGTCTTTTTTTCTTTCTTTTTCCTTCGTATCTGAAAATAACATGAGATTTAACACTAATATCACATGTGATATTCTTAGAATATTCAAATTAGTATATTTTTACGTGTGATTTTTTTATGCAAATTACGGTAACGAAAACGAAAAAAAAAAAAAAAAAAAAAAAAAAAAAAAAAAAAAAAAAAAAAAAAAAAAAAAAAAAANAATTAACCTGACTCAAATAGCATGTGAAAAGCTATCTTACACTATGTTCTCAAGTTTGTGTTGGAGAATGAAAGTGAAAGAAATGGAGAGAAACTAAAAGTATGTCATGTTTTAAAGTTTTTGGATAGAAAGAAAGCAAGGTAAAAGGTGAGTAAAATGTGTGTTTTTTTAGCTATAAACTTTGAGGAGAGTTATTTTACCAATGGACTCATCCCTACCATCCATCTAAAATGAAATCAATGGTTGAGATTAAATGTATTTTAATATTTCAGATATTCTTTATAATTTAAATATCTTATGAACCGTTAGTTGTTAGACAAAACAAATTATACCGTCATGACCAGCATTTAATTATCTATTTATAGACGGGCACTTTAGTATACTTTCGACAAACTTTTTGTTTTTCCCTTTTTTCACTTTTTTACGTCTTTTTTTCTTTCTTTTTCCTTCGTATCTGAAAATAAAATAAGATTTAAAATAATATCACATGTGATATTCTTAGAATATTCAAATTAGTATATTTTCACGTGTGATTTTTTTATGCAACTTACGGAAACGAAAAAAAAAAAAAAAAAAAAAAAAAAAAAAAAAAAAAAAAAAAAAAAAAAAAAACTTGAAAAACACGATTTTTTTTCTCGAAAGTATATCAAAGTGCCTATCTATAGGAAATATAATTAAATGCTCATCGTAATGTCATATTTTTTTCGCTTAACGATTAACGATTTGAAAGAAATTAAAAAAAAAAAAAAAAAAAAAAAAAAAAAAAAAAAAAAAGATGAAGTGGGTTTTTTTTATTGTTGGTATTAATTTCATCCATTAGATTAATAAAGATGCAGGACGTAGATTGATCCCTTGATATATAAAAAAAAAGTTTGATATGTAAATGATCTTTAATCATAAACTTTCACCCATATATAGGATGAAAGTTGAGGAAAGATGATAAGACAGAAAACAAAATAATGGATTTCAATAAATGTATAACTTTCATTCATTTTACTTCCTAAAAAAAAAACTGAAGAACACAAACTAATCGATTGACTTTCTTTCTCTTCACATTCTTTTCTTTACTCGTCTTTAACTTTCTTTCCACTCTCCTCATCAAAAATCTCGAGAACACGCTGTGTAAAGTATAGAAATTTAAAATCAACATAAAGATCATACTATCCTGCCATTATTGTTTCTCAATATATTCAAACCACAAAAATTGGTTAAATGTTTTAAGTTCATAAACTAAACTAAATGATTAAACAAAACTGATACACATAAGATTAACCAAACAATTCTCTCAACTATAGAGAGACACATACGCACGTGAAGCCCTTATATACTCAAGACCCCGACCCTCCTTTACTTTGTTCATTTTTAGTTTATGCAAAATGAAAAAAAATGGAAACACAAATAAAAGGATAAATGTTACATATTAGACCCTTACCTTCCGTATCTCTTTCCATTTATAATCCTTATTTCATACTTTGTGTTATATTTCAATGATAAATTAGCCTTTTGAAAAGGTTTATAGAATTTCAATGTCATTTTATAATATTAATTTATTAATTTTCTCAATTTACAAATCTTTTATTACTATGACTAAATATGTTTGAAGTTTTATAAATTAAAGATGTATTAATTGAGTTACATGTATTTGGTTCCAATGAAATGGTCTATAAGCATATACGTATCTCGTTTTATGTCATCGTAAACTTCATATAAGTCACCAAACTTATAAACCATTTCAAACTTTATACGCTTTTTCACGGACCTCGTGAATACCCTAAAATCTTCGTCTCTTGTTAAAGATATCTTAACTAAATTTTCAGTGGCGAATTCTCATTTGGAAAATCCTTAAAAGAATCAATCCTAACAGATTATGAGGGAAAGCTCCTTGAGGCAAGATTTGGAAGGTATATATAGAAGGAATATAATTTATGGTTGAAGACGGTTCGCAACGTGCATGTTTACATACCTCCTTTCAAACATACTAGCAGGGTCCCCGCGCGATGCAGCTGCGGGCACCTAGTAATTTAATTTTTTCGATTAATAATTTATTTTATTTGTACGTTTTTTGGCAATAGCTTTACTGATTAGTTTTTTATGGCAAAATTTTGATGAAATTTTGCTTTGTTTGTATTATTTTATTCATTATTTATTTTATGTTGTTGTTTAGTAGTTTGCTTGGTTTGTACAATATGTGAACATATTTTAGTTTATTATGTTCTTTTTGACAATAAATTTACGGATATCAAAAATTTCGTTTAGCTCGTGTCCGTTCGGGCTCGAGCCCGTTTGACCCGTGCCCGCTCGGGCTCGAGCCCATTTGGCCCATTGCCCGTTCGGGCTTAAAAATTTGTATAATATGCTTTATTATTTGTATTAGTGACATTTAATGCAGGAATTGTGTTTAAGTTGGTTGTACAATATGCTTGATAATTTGTATTTATTATGTAAGGGGTGTTTTAATAAGTGTATTAATTGTATTTATTGACTATTTAACTAATTGTATTTAATATACATAATGATCAATTTTAAGTCATTAATTTTAAACTTTAATGGCAAAAACAAAGTGGTGTGTACTTTAAGCTTCTAAACATGTAAATGTCTAATTATATTTCATTTATTGTATTAATTGTCTAATTGTGTTTGAGTCACTTGTACCTTAAGCTTCTAAACTTGTAAGGCTTAATTTTAAGTATTCTAATTATAATAGTCCTTTATGCATTATAAGATAGTTAGATAATAAATCTCTACCACAGTAGGTCATTGCGAGACCAAACGTCGTTATAAATGGAGGGTTTGGTTTTTTTTTTTTTTTTTTTTTTTTTAACAAGTTAAAGATGGAGTTGAAAGAAGTCAAATATATAGATCTTAATGGGCGGTATGCATAGAATCAGATATCACCCATCATTTGACAAATATAGCCTCACTTTTACTAATGCTACGTTATTCTCTCATACGTTGACTATCAACACGTATTTTTCTCTCAGGTACTTTTTTTGTGCTTGTTTAAGTTGATTCCTAATAGAGGTAGGGGATTAAGTTAGTTGGCTCAAAACTAACTAAATACCCTCTAAAAGTTTTGTTACTCGATTCTGAATTACATTAATCCATTTTCCTTTATTAGGTATAATTTTGTGACGATGATTCATAATGTATCACCAACGTGAATATAATAAGCTTTTAAACTTGTTTGCAACGAACTCTTCCTTATTTCTTGTTTTGTGTTCCATAGTGCGTTTTAGTTAGTTTAGGTTTACTCTACTATCTTCTTTGTTCACTTACTTTGATAGAGAACTAATTAAACATGATGATATTTAGGTTACTTGCCTTATAAAAGTTATACCTCTATCACTCTATGTCGCTCAACTTATTAATCACGATATTTAGTCTACTTAACCCATATAATTATGCGTTATCATCTCTCTGCTTAACAGGTATTTGTGTCTGAACTCTGAATATCAGCTTGAGTAAGTGAACGGAGAAATCGTTCATTAACGTAAAAACCATAAAGTACATTGACATTCATATGTATAAAGTCCGAATTTACTTTTTACTAGTGAACCCAATATACTCGTGTTAAATGTTTTTAATGGTTAAAGCTAAGGGCAATATTTTCTTCGACAAGCTACAACTTAATTATTGCTAGAAATTGGGGTTTGGGTATGATGATGAGCTTGTATATCTACTTGAATTATGATCACTTTTCAAATAAAGTATTTCGACCCTACAGTGTTTGGGTATCACGAAATCCTTATTAGAATTCAAGAAAAACACTCTAGGCACAAGAGAACAAAACAACCAAGTGATTATGTGAAAGTGTGTATGTTCAAATGAGAAGTTAATTGTTTTAACAGATAGAAGTTGACACTTATGGGTTGGTTAAAGTTGGTTGGTTACAACAGTTAGACTTTTGGTCAACAGTTATAGAGGAGTGATATGATCACAAAAAAAATTTCACAAAAATGTTCCACAAACTGATGTGGCGGCGTGCCATTGGTGAGTTTCTCTCCTACCTCTCTCATTGAACCAATCACACTCCGCCACATCAGTTTGTGAGACTTTTTTGTAGAAATTTTTGATCATATCACTCCTCACAGTTATATATATACTGGTTGGATTTTGGTGGGAAAACTGGTAACTCATTTGGAGCACAAAATATACCATTTGGGTCTGGGCGCTACCCTGAATCCCGTTGGGGACGCTCCCCCAGCCTAGCGAGGGGTGACTTCACCTCGACCCCCACCCACTCACTTGGGAGCGGGACCCCAACCCCTTGAACCTTGAAAGGGGCGTTGCCCTTGACCCCGCAAGGGAGTGCGGCGCCCTTGACCCCCGCGTCTTTGTGGTGGTTGGAAACATATTAGCTTAAGCTATTATGCACTTCACACTTTCCTAACTTGAATCCGAGAATAATATGAAATCCCATTGATCTCTAGTAAATCAGAATCACCTAAAACAGCTGATGAGGCTAAAATCACCAACAATTATCATATTTGCATGTATATACCTTGATAATTTCATTTATGATTTATTTATTTTTCCATGGAAACATGATACAGTGTGAGCTTGGTTTTTTTGTTTACTTTTTCTTTATATTGGCGAATGGTAAAATATTGTTTAGTTTACTTATGTGAAATGAATAAAGGATAAAAAAACAAAGGACATTGATGCGGTGTATGCGGTGTTACAACTATTTCAGATTGCTTCTATAAAGGATGATGGCTCATGAGAAAAGCAATGGTGATAGCTTACTAGAGAGATTACCAGGAAACATACTTTTTGATGAAATATTGTTAAAGTTAGACAAACCTGAAAATACACTGACTACGCTTTGCACCTTAACATGTGTTTCACGAACCCTTCATTCTTCCATCAACACACATCTTCGCTCTTTATCATCCATCGATCTATCCGTAAGATTTTTTGTTTAATACAGTTTCACTCCATAGAATCTCTTATTCTTTAAATAATAGTATTGATTCCGTGACATGTTAGATCTAATTGGATGGTTACAGGGGTTTTCTATGGATTTACGCACATTTTGTCGAATAAGAAAAAGGTTTAAATAGCTCAAGAAGATCAAATTGGATTGTCTTCATCTCAATGATGATGTTTTATCATCAAGAAATTTTCTTGGAGTATCTGTTGAAGAATTGATTTTGGTGAAAGGTTCTTCACTATCATCAGACTTTGTCTTTAACATAAAAAAGTGGTGTCCAAATATAAGGTACACATTAAAGTTACATTGATAACATATATCTAAAGAATTTATGGATTATTATCACGCAGTCTGAGGGTTACAATGCTCTTTATTTTAATTGCATTCTCAGGGTGCTCACAGTCCATTTATCATCTGACAAACAAAGGTTTTTTGATTTTGATAATAAGCTCAACAACTTACTTAAAGACTGCCGATGTTTGGAGGTACATTCAGATTTTTTTTATCATTACTAATTTATATTATCATATTAAGTTGTGTGAGAAGCCCTCAGCCAAATGGTTGTGGATTCAAGTCATGCAAGGGACGTGTGAGATAGATTTGTGGTGTAAATATTGTGAGATAGTTAGTTGCCGTTCAAAAAAAAAAATAATAATTATTATGTTGCTAACGAGCCTCATTGATTCTGATGACTTATTACAGTCTTTGGAAATAAAAGTACGCAGGGAGAAAAGAAGCGGAAACGGATTTAAGATACCTGGTAACTTCTACACACTTCCCAAAACTCTCAAGATTCTTAAGCTTGATATGAGAGTCCTCCTAGGCACCCCAACTTTTGGACCAACACTGACACACATATCTCTAGTCTTAGATATCATTACCGATATTCTTGTTCTCGCTATTGTAACCTCGTGTCCTCTATTGGTTGAGTTGGAGCTTATAGACACACCAATATCCAGTACATCATCGTCTGCTGAGTTATCTAACGTAGGATTTCAGTCACTAGGTGCTTGTAGGCATCTGACCAATCTCTCTCTTATACGAAAACAAAAAAATATCAGTACCGGATTTAGGACATGTGATATGGGCATGTTATTACTTTCAGTTTCAGAGGGTTGCAAAGGACTAGAATCAGTTGTACTTGATGGGTTTTCTAGTGTCAGGAATGCAGGTTTCGCATCAATTCTCACTGCATGTTTAAATTTGAAGAAATTTGAGATTCGGAATAGTTGGGGTTTGGAAGACTTGACAATGAAATCTGTCAGTGAGGTTCACACGTCCCTTGTAGAGGTAAAGTTGGTATCATGCAAATCTATAACCAGTAAAGGAGTGCGTGACTTAGTGACATCGTGTACTTCACTAGAGGTTCTTGATTTGTTTGGCTGCTCAAGAGTAAAAGATTTTTGCATTAGAAAGGTTTCATGTCTCACGTTGTTGACGTCTTTAAACTTAGGGGGCACAGAAATTCGGGATGATGGTATGGCTATTCTAGGTAAAGGGAATGCTCCCATTTCTTGTCTATCTTTAAGAGGCTGCAAGTGGGTAACCGATAAAGGCATCACATTATTATTAAGAAGTGAAGGGAAAATTAGCAAGACCTTGTCATCACTAGATCTTGGTCACATGCGTGTTACAGATAACGCAATTACCGTGATTGCTGATGTTTGTGCGGGGCTTATAGAACTGTGCATCAGAAATTGCATACTGGTTACGGATAAGTCCATCAAGGCTTTGGCTAAAAGGGGAAGACTTCAACATGAATTTAAACTTCTTCGGAGACTTGATATTCATAACTGCCCAGGGATATATTTCCAATCTGCCAAATATCTAAAGAAGCCTTTCTTTGGTGGTTTACAATGGATTGGGGTTGGACAAACTCATTTGATTCTTGTAGCAGATACTGTGCTACCTCAAATTTGTAAGGAAAGACCTTGGCTGACTATCTGCAAAGATGGTTGCGAGGTGGGATGTCGTGATGGATGGTAAAATCTTTTCATTTGGCAGTGAATTCTATCTTATTTACTTTAGTTGCTCCATTTAATTTTGACATTGGTTTGTAAGTTTTCTTTAGATTTCCGTTGCTGAAGATATTTTATGGCTGGTATGCATTGGATGTTTAACAATTCAGGTGTGTTTATTGTTTCTCGTATTTCTACCTAATTACGAGTCTCTAATGTGAGGATTACATATATGGTCTTAAAAAACCTTTTCCAGAACTGTAGACAAAAATCCATTAGGAGATAAAAANAAAAGTGTTGATGTGTCAACCCAGCGTGACCCGGGTTTGAAAGTATGACCCAGCCTGCTCTTTTATACGGAGTATATCTTTGAACAAAGTATTTGGGCTATATATGTGGCGAAAACACAAGGTTCATGTTAGTTTACCAAATACTACATAAGCTTTGTTAAATCTGAGAAGAAAATTGGAGTAATATGGAAATCTAATGTTGTTTACCTACATCTTTGTACTTCCTAACTAACCACATAAAAAGTCTTACTACAACATATTATTTTATTTTTAAGCATTTGAACCACTCACGCACTCCCTATATATATACCTTCATCAGGCACATTATCATTCACAAGCAATTCTAGTTTGTTTGCCTCTTCCCACCCTAGTAAACACTCAGCAACAGTAATCGTAATCATGGCTTCTTCCAGCTACATTTGCATTTTCGTCCTTGTGCTAATCTCTGCCACGAGCAACGAGATGTGTTATGCTTCACGTAACTTGTTACAAGCAACTTCAACGCCTCAACCACAAATACCTACCCTTCCAAACATGCCACAGATACCCTCCATTCCAAACCTGCCACAACCTCAGATGCCCACCATTCCAAACATGCCACAACCTCAGATGCCCACCATTCCGACATTGCCAAACATGCCTACTATCCCTAACATGCCAAAAGTTTCGCTCCCTCCAATGCCTTCTATGCCTACCATTCCAAACCTTCCGACAACTATTCCTCAAATTCCTTTCTTCGCTCCACCACCTTCCAAGAAGTAGACCATCAACAATCATCGAAATGCATATTGCTATGCATCAGATTGGTAGTTATGTCCACATGATTTACTAGTATATGCTATTTCTTATGTATTGCATTCATATTATGTATTTTTATTATGTTCCACTTACTTTTGTTGTAATATATCATTAAATTTATGTATCTTTGATCATTTATCAATATTTCAGCTAGTTTATTTTTGTTATACATAAAGTCGATTATGATGCAATATGGCAAGACAATATCACGTAACAAGTTATAAATGAACTTAGAAAACATCTGTAGAAAACAAAAACCTTATATATAAGCTTGATCTTATAAATATTAAAATAATATTGCACATCAAGTAACACCAAGTGGCTGTAGTTTAGTGGTAAGAATTCCACGTTGTGGCCGTGGAGACCTGGGCTCGAATCCCAGCAGCCACACTTTAATTTTTTATACTTTCATATTAGGCTTAAAGCTACTCATCAAAAGTTTCATACGAGAATTTGTCCCTTTTCTTTTCTCAATCTATATAAATGAAACCTTAAAATTTGATATAGATTTAGACATTTAGCCATTCAAAGTCTCATGCGAAAATTTGTATATGTTTTTCACAATGTGTTAAAAAAAAATAATAAATAAATAAAAATAAAAAATAAAAAAATAAAAAAAAAAATCTTGAAATTTGACATCTCATACGTTTGTCTTGTCTTATATTTGTATTTAACGGTAACTATAATCATGTTTAGTTTCCGTGACAAAATAGCAAACCGCGACAACATGATACTTATATCAAATCATCATATTTGTTTTGCGAGAACATGTTTAACACGAGTTCGACCGTCATTAGTTTTTTCTTTAACGAAACTTTATTAGAAGAAGCAGCTGCAACTTGTAAGAAATCATATATATCTTTAATGGGCCTTGTATGGATTATTTAACCCAAGATTGGGACAAAATATACCCCAATTCTATTAGTGCTAGGTTTCTTTGAAGTACGTTACTCCATTTTTATCCATGAATAGGTAACTTTTTTTGGGATTTTTCGTTTTCCTCCTAATCTTTTATATAATAAGAAAATTCGTTTTTTGGCCGAATTGAGAGATTTAATTAACTAATGAGAAAGGTCGATTTTGCAATTAAGCCTTCTCATTAGCCAAATGAGAAGTCAATACAGAAAATTAGGGGTGAATTTTCGTGTTTTGCATAAGATGGTGAAAAAAACATTTGTCAAAAATGTGAGAAAAAAAAA
>LBNU01039153.1:58679-74814 GCA_014162995.1 Artemisia annua
TTCCTTTCTTCGCTCCACCACCTTCCAAGAAGTAGACCATCAACAATCATCGAAATGCATATTGCTATGCATCAGATTGGTAGTTATGTCCACATGATTTACTAGTATATGCTATTTCTTATGTATTGCATTCATATTATGTATTTTTATTATGTTCCACTTACTTTTGTTGTAATATATCATTAAATTTATGTATCTTTGATCATTTATCAATATTTCAGCTAGTTTATTTTTGTTATACATAAAGTCGATTATGATGCAATATGGCAAGACAATATCACGTAACAAGTTATAAATGAACTTAGAAAACATCTGTAGAAAACAAAAACCTTATATATAAGCTTGATCTTATAAATATTAAAATAATATTGCACATCAAGTAACACCAAGTGGCTGTAGTTTAGTGGTAAGAATTCCACGTTGTGGCCGTGGAGACCTGGGCTCGAATCCCAGCAGCCACACTTTAATTTTTTATACTTTCATATTAGGCTTAAAGCTACCCATCAAAAGTTTCATACGAGAATTTGTCCCTTTTCTTTTCTCAATCTATATAAATGAAACCTTAAAATTTGATATAGATTTAGACATTTAGCCATTCAAAGTCTCATGCGAAAATTTGTATATGTTTTTCACAATGTGTTAAAAAAAAATAATAAATAAATAAAAATAAAAAATAAAAAAATAAAAAAAAAAATCTTGAAATTTGACATCTCATATGTTTGTCTTGTCTTATATTTGTATTTAACGGTAACTATAATCATGTTTAGTTTCCGTGACAAAATAGCAAACCGCGACAACATGATACTTATATCAAATCATCAGATTTGTTTTGCGAGAACATGTTTAACACGAGTTCGACCGTCATTAGTTTTTTCTTTAACGAAACTTTATTAGAAGAAGCAGCTGCAACTTGTAAGAAATCATATATATCTTTAATGGGCCTTGTATGGATTATTTAACCCAAGATTGTGACAAAATATACCCCAATTCTATTAGTGCTAGGTTTCTTTGAAGTACGTTACTCCATTTTTATCCATGAATAGGTAACTTTTTTTGGGATTTTTTGTTTTCCTCCTAATCTTTTATATAATAAGAAAATTCGTTTTTTGGCCGAATTGAGAGATTTAATTAACTAATGAGAAAGGTCGATTTTGCAATTAAGCCTTCTCATTAGCCAAATGAGAAGTCAATAGAGAAGTCAATACAGAAAATTAGGGGTGAATTTTCGTGTTTTGCATAAGATGGTGAAAAAACATTTGTCAAAAATGTGAGAAAAAAAAATAAAAATAAAAATAAAATACTTTGAAAAGGGTGGAAGGACTATTTTGCAAATTCAACAACAATCTAATTAAGACCATCATAAACAATATATGATCATACGATCAGAACAAAACACTGATGAAAATAACACTCGCTCTTCTTCTCTCCTCTCAGAAAAAACCCTAACGTGCTTCTCATTCTTCCAAAAAAATAATAAAATAAAATAAAAACTTTGAAAAAAGGAAGGACTATTTTGAAAATTCAACAACAAGCCCATTAAGCCCATTATAAACAATATATGATCATACAATCAGAACATAACATTGATGAACATAACTCCCGTCCTGCTTCCCTCCTCTCAAAAAAAGCCCTAACGTGGTTCTCATTCATCCTTTATCCCAAAAAAAAAAAAAAAAGAGAGAGAGAGAGAGATAGAGAGAACAGAAGATGAAGACGGTTTGTGATGTTTTTTCATTTTTATAGGTTTCTCATGCCAATGAATCGAGCTATATTCAACAACAGAAGATGTAAATTCTTTTGTATCTCTATGTTACTATTCAAAACACTTTGTAATCTTAATTAGATGAATTTCAATTGTTTAAACTTATCAATCAATGAAGAAGAATGACATGAAGTTGGCGGTCGTTGTATGTGGCATCAGAATCACAAGCTTTTGATTTTAATAAGGTAAAAAAATTATAATTAGGATTTTACAATCCATATTTATGTATTGAATACTTATTTGATGTTGTTGTATGTTCATCTAGATTCAAGTAAGATTTATTTATGTGCTTTCAACTATTTATACTATAATTTTGTTATTAAAGTTGTAAAACCCAACATTTTGAAAGCTTACAAAATTACCAAAATGCCCATGCAATTTAAAATTTTCATAATTAATTATTTGAAATACTAAATAAATCCAAGAAACTTAGAGATAAGCCACATATGTTACCAAATAATTTTATAACAACACATTTAATATTTTGAAGTGTACAAAATTTATATGTCACGCCTAAGGATTTTTTATATAATTTGGGAAGGTTGAAAATCTGAATATATGGCCCTTATACCAGCCCAAAAACTCGGCCTAAACACAACAAGATCAATTATATGTATCCCATATTCTCCTATTAATTCTATACCTAAAATAAAACCCTAAAACCACCTAAAAATCATAAAGCAGCACATCAAAATTTCCTGGAACTTCTGGGTATTTTTCTTGGCTGTGTTCAAGGCTAAGGGACGTGGTAAAAATAGTGATTAAGGTTGTGGGTGATCGAGTGAAGCTTTGGGAATTATTTGGTGTCAAAAAATTCCATCCGAGAAGATTAAAATCAAACTGCTTAATCCATTCGATCCAAACCACTTGGGGTATTGTTTTATCACCCTTTACACTCCATATAATCTGTATAAAATGATAAGAATGAACCATGCATGCTTTATAAGCCATACGAATTTAAATGAGATAAAAACCCTAAAATCATGGAAAATTGCTAATCGGCTATAATATAATTTTGGGGGCTTCGTGGTTATTTTTTTGGTGTTTCTACATGATCATATAACTCAGATAAAATAGGTGTTAAATTGTTTGAAGCTTGATAATCCTTGTGGTGATTTTTATGTTTTTACCGATTTGAAGAAAATGAAGAAATTAATTGAATTGCATGCTACATATTGGTTTATGATTTTTGTTGTTTCCATTATGATGTATATGATCTGATAAAAATGTTACATATATTTATTGGAAGTTTAGAATAATTGTTTTGGTTTAATTGTAGACCGAGTTTAAAAGAAAAAGAGAAAAGAAATCGAATTGTTTAGGGTTTAGGGTTATTGTGATTTTTATAGGTTATTAAATGGTGTAATGATTATATTATGATGGTTGGTATGTGGCAAAAATTAGGGTTTGTGTTTGGGGATTTTTGTTGAAACCGATTTGATGTTTATAATTATAAGGGTGTGTTTTGTACTTATTGAAACTGGTGGGATATTTTTGAAAATTAATTTGGAACAGTATAAAATCGTATAAATTGATACTTGAGGGGTCTATGTGTAAATTTGGATAATTAAGGGTTTATTTGGGAATATTATTAATTAAAAAGGATTATTTTGTTAATTTGGAAACTTGAGGGACTAATTGTGTAAATACCTGATTTTTGGCCTAACTTAATGTTAAGGGACTAAAATTGTAATTTTGCGATATTTGATGGATCTATGTGTTTATTTGGTTAATTATGTGATTTATATGTTAATTAGATAATTTGAAGGTTTAAATTGAAATTAATATAACTAGAGGGACTAAAAATGTAAATATGAGATAGTTTGCATGTTTTGACTTGATTTATACTTAAAGGGCTGTCTATGTCATGTTTATATAGTTGTGGTACTTATGTGATAATTATATTAGTTAAAGGTTTAATTATGGTAAATTATATAATTAAAGGGTGGCCTAATACCATAATAAAGCATCATACTTGTCAAAAAAAAGCTGTTTTGAGTAGCGAACTTTTTTTTTACTCGTTGGTGTACTGAACTTGCATTTTATTGCCAAAACTACGTACTTTGGACGTTTTTGCCCCTCAAGTTATTAAAAAGTCGGGGTAAAAAATGTCATAAAAAGGTGAGAAAAAGTACAAAAGTACGTATTTTTGCAATAAAAATGCAAGTTCAGCACACCAACGAGGGAAAAAAAAGTTCGCTACTCAAAACAGCTTTTTTTGACAAGTATGATGCTTTATTATGGTATTAGCCCTTAAAGGGTTAATTTGTAACTTTTGAAACTACGGGGGTGTAAAGTGTAAATCTGACATAACTGGCTTATGTGACTTTTATATAAGTGTTATAATGTGTTTAGTTTCATGTGTGACCCTCAACTTGTTAAATTGCACTTTTAACCCTAAAACATGTTCGGTGACCTAACGAAACCCTAATCTCATAAAATATCTATAAAAGGAAATCCGTTATACACGAGGCCATAAAACTTGACATTGGGACAAAACTAACTTATAAGAATGTGATAATATATGAGAACTTACTATTTCTGGAAATCTGCTAATTATGGAAACCTGCTATTTTTGGAAAAGTGCTATTTATGGAAACCTTCTAAATAAGGAAACTTTCTAAAAATAGAAAGATAACCTAAAAAGGAGTAATCTGATTTGAAATGAACAAATGAATAATTCTCGACTTCAAATTCGTCTAGGTTATGTGAAGAAGAAGGAGTTCCTATTTCTGTCTGATGTTTTCTTGTGTCTGCTTTGTCGTCTGGTTGAGGTACAGATATTCTGACCTTTCAAAAAGGTTTCTCATGACTCATGATCCGTTTTCTCTACCCCTTCTCTGATTTCTGATCTTGGTTCTTCTGATGTCTCTGGTTCATTGACATTATGTTTTGTATGAAAACCTTTGAAAATATAACTTGATGATATGAGACAAACTATGTAGAAATGATTTCTTTAAACATGATACCAGACTTGTTTCAAAAGGAAATTTAAATAACTCCTGCTAAAAAAATTTTAGAGAAATACCTTTATGAAAATCATGTTTTAAATGAAATGAAAACCTCTAAATCTGTTTCTTTATAAAAACTTTCACACTCTGAATACTTATTTGATGTTGTTGTATGTTCATCTAGATTCAAGTAAGATTTATTTATGTGCTTTCAACTATTTATACTATAATTTTGTTATTAAAGTTGTAAAACCCAACATTTTGAAAGCTTACAAAATTACCAAAATGCCCTTGCAATTTAAAATTTTCATAATTAATTATTTAAAATACTAAATAAATCCAAGAAACTTAGAGATAAGCCACATATGTTACCAAATAATTTTATAACAACACATTTAATATCACATTTAATATTTTTAAGTGTACAAAATTTATATGTCACGCCTAAGGATTTTCTATAACTCCAAAATTATTTTTATAATTTGTACATAATTAAAATTTAAGAGATAAACACTATATAATTTGGGAAGGTTGAAAATCTGAATATATGGCCCTTATACCAGCCCAAAAACTCGGCCTAAACACAACAAGATCAATTATATGTATCCCATATTCTCCTATTAATTCTATACCTAAAATAAAACCCTAAAACCACCTAAAAATCACAAAGCGGCACATCAAAATTTCCTGGAACTTCTGGGTATTTTTCTTGGCTGTGTTCAAGGCTAAGGGACGTGGTAAAAATAGTGATTAAGGTTGTGGGTGATCGAGTGAAGCTTTGGGAATTATTTGGTGTCAAAAAATTCCATCCGAGAAGATTAAAATCAAACTGCTTAATCCATTCGATCCAAACCACTTGGGGTATTGTTTTATCACCCTTTACACTCCATATAATCTGTATAAAATGATAAGAATGAACCATGCATGCTTTATAAGCCATACGAATTTAAATGAGATAAAAACCCTAAAATCATGGAAAATTACTAATCGGCTATAATATAATTTTGGGCGCTTCGTGGTTATTTTTTTGGTGTTTCTACATGATCATATAACTCAGATAAAATAGGTGTTAAATTGTTTGAAGCTTGATAATCCTTGTGGTGATTTTTATGTTTTTACTGATTTGAAGAAAATGAAGAAATTAATTGAATTGCATGCTACATATTGGTTTATGATTTTTGTTGTTTCCATTATGATGTATATGATCTGATAAAAATGTTACATATATTTATTGGAAGTTTAGAATAATTGTTTTGGTTTAATTGTAAACCGAGTTTAAAAGAAAAAGAGAAAAGAAATCGAATTGTTTAGGGTTTAGGGTTATTGTGATTTTTATAGGTTATTAAATGGTGTAATGATTATATTATGATGGTTGGTATGTGGGAAAAATTAGGGTTTGTGTTTGGGGATTTTTGTTGAAACCGATTTGATGTTTATAATTATAAGGGTGTGTTTTGTAATTATTGAAACTGGTGGGATATTTTTGAAAATTAATTTGGAACAGTAGAAAATCGTATAAATTGATACTTGAGGGGTCTATGTGTAAATTTGGATAATTAAGGGTTTATTTGGGAATATTATTAATTAAAAAGGATTATTTTGTTAATTTGGAAACTTGAGGGACTAATTGTGTAAATACCTGATTTTTGGCCTAACTTAATGTTAAGGGACTAAAATTGTAATTTTGCGATATTTGATGGATCTATGTGTTTATTTGGTTAATTATGTGATTTATATGTTAATTAGATAATTTGAAGGTTTAAATTGAAATTAATATAACTAGAGGGACTAAAAATGTAAATATGAGATAGTTTGCATGTTTTGACTTCATTTATACTTAAAGGGCTGTCTATGTCATGTTTATATAGTTGTGGTACTTATGTGATAATTATATTAGTTAAAGGTTTAATTATGGTAAATTATATAATTAAAGGGTGGCCTAATACCATAATAAAGCATCATACTTGTCAAAAAAAGCTGTTTTGAGTAGCGAACTTTTTTTTCCTCGTTGGTGTACTGAACTTGCATTTTATTGCCAAAACTACGTACTTTGGACGTTTTTGCCCCTCAAGTTATTAAAAAGTCGGGGTAAAAAATGTCATAAAAAGTGAGAAAAAGTACAAAAGTACGTATTTTTGGCAATAAAAATGCAAGTTCAGTACACCAACGAGGGGAAAAAAAAGTTCGCTACTCAAAACAGCTTTTTTTGACAAGTATGATGCTTTATTATGGTATTAGCCCTTAAAGGGTTAATTTGTAACTTTTGAAACTATGGGGGTGTAAAGTGTAAATCTGACATATCTGGCTTATGTGACTTTTATATGAGTGTTATAATGTGTTTAGTTTCATGTGTGACCCTCAACTTGTTAAATTGACACTTTTAACCCTAAAACATGTTCGGTGACCTAACGAAACCCTAATCTCATAAAATATCTATAAAAGGAAATCCGTTATACACGAGGCCATAAAACTTGACATTGGGACAAAACTAACTTATAAGAATGTTTTAAATGAAATGAAAACCTCTAAATCTGTTTCTTTATAAAAACTTTCACACTTGTAAACCTTGAACAATTGATATGAACCTTTGCTACCTTTCTTCTGATATTTTTCCTTTGTTTAGGATTCCCTATGCCATTGCTATGATCCCCTTTTCTATTTGAACTTTTGTTATCTGAACCACTTACTATCTGAATTTGATATCTGAACCTTTGATATTGAACTTATGAAATATGAACCTTTGATATTAAACCTCTGCTTTATGAATCTGCTAATCTGATAAAATCTTATATACATATATATACCATCTGATATGATCTGTATAATCTGAACTTCTGTTTTATCTGGACATTTAAATTCTGATATGTAATCTGAACCTTTTAAATTAAACATTGACCCATTCAGTATGAAACCCGGGCTATCACTAGGCATGGGGGTTCCATGTCCGTGTCATTGATGCACCAGTGGCATGACTCATGTGTGGGTGAGTGATTTCTCACACCGTCCCTTTGAT
Organism: Artemisia annua; assembly: GCA_014162995.1. Classification (NCBI taxonomy): domain Eukaryota; kingdom Viridiplantae; phylum Streptophyta; class Magnoliopsida; order Asterales; family Asteraceae; genus Artemisia; species Artemisia annua. The sequence goes on from LBNU01039153.1 coordinate 66,406, forward strand.
TATGGTCTGCACGTGAATGGGTAAGGGGCGAATGGATGCATCCTAGGTCTGTTATCTGTTATCTGTTATCTGTTATTATTATCTGTTATCTGGTGAATGCGGCTGTGTGTGCAATACACGTCCTTCACAACCCATTGAGGTCACCCCTCTGTTTACATCTGATATTCTGAGGCCTCCCCTCTGGATTGCATATGAGGCTGCTACTGATATTATCTGATCTGTTCTGGGCACGTGGTTGAAATACTGAATATAAAACCTAAACTTAAACTTTATCCTGGTACCTTTACATTTACTTTTACACTTAACTTATATTTAATCCTTACATTTACCGCTACACTTAACCTCTACATTTATTTCTACTTTACTTAACTTTACCTTCATATTCTAACCATGTTACACCTTCCAATACTTATCCAATGCAACATATTCTGTCTTTCTTTTCTGTTTCATATTACTTTGTTGTTATATCTGTTCACTTGGTTTTTAAGCTCAGCGCGTTTTCTTTCTCCCGCGGCAGGTTTTAGAAGGAAGCTGGGTTATGGGTGAAGAGCGCAAATAGGAGCTTTTAGAGAGGATTTGCGTTGATGGATTACTAGTGGTTTTGAAGAGGTTTTAGATTAGTCATTTTGTACTTTAATTCTGATATTGTATTTCCTTTGCCATAGAACCGTTTGTAAACTTGGTATTCGTTTGTATTATTAAAGTTTATGCTTGTGTTTGTTCTGATTGACACCATGAATGTGACATTTTAGCCCTTGTCGGGTTGGGGTGTTACAAAAATAATTTAATCTAACATGCACATGCATGCAAATCATCAACATCGGCTTGGATTATACAAAAAAATATGTATCAGCTATAAGGGGGTATTACAATAGGTGAATTTTCTACCAATTAATATGCAAATACAAAGCGAATAAATGTTATTGGAACCATCAAACGTCTTATAGAAACCAAAGTAGATTTCCTTATAGTTATACTTTTATTTGGTGATTTATATCTGATGCTTGTGTTTTGAGTTATAAACAATGATTGTCTTGTTATGAAGCTTTGGACTAGTCTGCTGAGGTATAATTAAAATCGCATGGTTTATTGTGTTTGTATAGTTTATTTTTGTAGATTTCTTCCGAATTGATATTGGTTTTTGAAGCTTGAATCTAAAAGCATATATTTTTCCACCCAAAAGATTGTATTGCATCAGGACTTTAAAGTTCTAATCACATGCATGAAGAAAACCCCATCATGATCCAAGGGTTTTAATGATTTTGAATGTGTCTTTTGTGCATGTTGTAATTAGAACATCTAAAGCTAGGTGTTTTGTTGTTCTTGATTCTTTGATAACGTATCAAATTTAGGGTTTTTGTTGTTCTGAATCAGTATCTTGAGGTATGATTCAATCCGCGTGGTCTATTGTGTTTGTATAGTTTATTTCTGTAGGTTTCTTCTAAATTCATATGGGTTTTTGAAGCTTGAATTTTCAGGTAATCTAATCTTAGTTTTTTAATGATTTGGTTACACTTATATGTATAATTATGTTTTTGAGATTTTATCATTAAAAGCTTCTTAATGTCTTATACATGTTTATGTTTTATCTTAATAGGTTAAACAAGGGGAAAAAATGTACTATTGCTTATTAAAGAAATAGCTCAAGTAGGTTGAAAAGTTATGTAATTTGTTATCATATAAGTTCAAAGTGCTTACTGTAAAACTAATGCAATTCAGTTTGGACAAAGGTGTGATTGTGTATATCTGGGTGAAGCCATATCTTCACTTTTTTAGAATCTCATACACTTACCTGCAACAATGAAGCCATATCTTCATTTTTTTTTCAATTTATTAAATCCTAAAAATCTAATACACAAAAAACAAAAAAAAATATAAAATAAATAAATAAATAAATAAAAATCCACTAAAATAAAAATATTGATTGTATAACCAGGTGATTCAAATTGTTGGTGTTATATTTTGGTTGCGGATGAAAAGGCACTCCCATCGAGTTTTGTCCTTTTGTGTTGATGAAGAATTGGTTTTAGGGTTTTGACGAGATTGTGCGCCTTCAAAAGACTTCACAAACATATCGCTAAATTTTTTCCAATGAATAAAATGATGATCCTGGAAATTTTTAGTGGAGGTTTGGTGATAAAAATGGTGGTGTGTAATTTGGTAGGAAGAAGCTTCGAGTAAACCTAACTGCACTAACCAAAACGGGATTCCACAAAATCCCGTTATTTTGTGTAGGACCGTGTATAACAACTTATTTCAAGACTTATTTAGCATATTCTAGATAGAGAAATAGAGAGTAGAGAGAGAGAGTGGAGGATCATCATGTAAAGAAAATAAGCACTATGTGTATTACCAAATGATGAAACTCACCTCACAAATAAGGTTTACAATTCTTTATATAGTACTAGGAATATTAGATTTAGGCTTGTACATGTTTAGCCCTTGAACTTCCTAGTTTATGATAAATGAACATATAACTTATGAAACTACTTTCTAACGCAACCTATTACACGTTTCAAGAATATAATGACCGACACTTCATAATAAAAAATACAATGCTAACAATCTCCCCCTAAGTGTTGGTCATTGAAGGTTGCGTGACGTTTTCATCTTTGTCTTTAAACTTTAACATTCATTGCTCTTGACGTCTTTAGAAAACATTAGATAAGTCATTGTTCAACGTTCATCGTTCTTTGTTCCTTCATGCTTTGTGATCTTTACACCATGACTTTTCTTTGTTCTTTGTTGTTGTGGTTGTTCATCTGCCTTATGTCACTACTTCGTCTTTGTAGGTTAGTCGCCTTTCCAACATGCTCATACATCTTTAGTCTTTGCCATAGATATATTTGTTGTCGCGGTTCTTTCACTTTGATCTTTGTCACTTAACTTTGTAGATTCTTCTTTTTGGCGTAGAATCTTTCTTTGATAGTTGCTGTCCTTTGATCTTTGTGAGAACTTTCCTTTGACTTTGAGATGTATGTATGAGCATGTGGAAGCTAGTGTGGTGGTTGTACCTGCATAAACTTGTTAGTAATAAAGCAACCGGTACTTACAGGTTCGAAATTAGAGATTGTCAACAGCATATTGTGAAGACTTTCTCCAACCCTTACCAAGGCCGTTCCTAATCGGATACCCCCGAAAGGGCTTACACAGACATACCGAAGTACACCCACGATTAGGTGAGTCGCTGGAGATCACCCCACGACTGTAGACCGTTTGAAATCCACCGAAACACTAAGCGTAACCCACAAGAGATTACCGAAGTGACCTGCTGTCAGGGCTGTTTGATGTTGACCCTGGCAGGAGTTTCCGTTCAATCATTGAGAAATACATTAGTAAATTCTCTCATAAACGTTCTAGCAGATTGCTAGGACCTGCGTAGGACTCTATAGTTTACATCTGGTGTCCATTANTTCATAAACAATTTCTTATAGGTTTTTCTAATTTGTGCCATTGGGGCACAAGTTAAGCGCACCAAAAGGACGATACGACCCGCGAAAAAGGATGTCCGGACCCATAGAAAAGTACACTCTTCAAATAAAAGATGTGTGTCCGGACATCCTTTTTCATGGGTCCCACCGTCCTTTTGGTGTACTTAACTTTTACCCTTAAGGGCACAAGCTAGAAAAACCCATTTTAGAAACATAAACAATTATCTTATATATTTTCTTTATTGTCATTAGTTTTTTATTGTCATTAATGTGTGTTTCTTTATTGTTGTAACTTGCAAATTTTAATTTATAACGCAGCAAAATTTCGACCTTCGAAAGACCAAACCTTGATAAACCAAACAGAAACCGGAAAGACACCAAAAACTGAAAAAACCGAACCCAAATGAAAAAAAACGAATGATTTTTAGCAAGCAAAAATCCAAATGATTGGTTTAATTTCAGTTTTAGCCTAAAACCAAGCCAAATTGAACCATGTTCACCCCTATCACCAACCCAACCCACCGCTTCCATCACCACCATACTCACCCACCATCGACGTCACTCTCAACCTCACCCACGCGGCCATCACGGTGAGGATAATGGTGGGGAGTGGTGGTAGCAATGACGGTTGGACATAAAATGATGAAACCTAAGAAAAAATTGTTAAATATTTAATGAAAAGTCCTCAATTGGCAATAATAATAATAATAATAATAATAATAATAATAATAATAATAATAATAATAATAATAATAATAATAATAACAAAAAATCATATCTTTTTATTTCAAAAAATAGTTTGACACCTTGATTGAAAATGAACTCAAACATAAGTACCCTTTTATACTATTTGCGCATTTCTAACATATATTAATCATCTTAAAAGGTTTATATTTTATACACTCATAATTCTCCTGCGTTAATAAACTTTAGAAAAAAAATATATATATATATATGCTAAGACCTTTTTAAGAAGCTATGGGCTAATTTTCAAACATGAAGCGGGTAACAAATGTAAACACGGAAAGGATTTGGTGAAAAAAAAATGAGAAGAAATTTTAGCCACACATTTCAAATAAGAGGGAGAATTTTGAAAAGTAATGCATATACTTTTGTAAGTGCGTCTAAAATGTATGATTGTGATTTTTTTCACTTTCTTCATTTTTATTTTCCTTCTCATTTAATCTTAAGTAATGTAAATACTAAATAACTACTCCTTTCGTCTCAAAATTATTGTCACCGATACAAATATCTATACTACTTATAAAGCATTTAGCACCCTCTCTCTTCTAATTTTTTAAGATTTCTATGTATAGATTTTAAGTAAATACAACTAAGTTATATGTACAATTAACTTATGCATAAACACCTACACATATTGACTGGTCAACATTTTTAATTAATGTCATATTTAAAACAGCAATTTGATAAAAGGTATAATTAATAAAACACAATGTACAAACTATTTGAAGCACAAATACAACTAATAAACACTATTCAACACATACAATTAATACACTATTTAATTCACCCATTCACCAAAATATACAATCATTTAACCACAATGTACAATCTAATAAAGTCACTAAGCCAAACACTTAAAAATAAAGCCATTAGGCTGCCCGTAGTGGTCAGTCGACCGGTCCGATCGCTGCTGCGCTGACCGAGGAATGAGGGTCGAATTGGGTCGGTCAGCTTCAAAATTGACGAAGAGTGATTGTGCTAAAGGAACGAATCAAGATTTTGTTTGTGGTATCATCGATTAACATGAGATTGAATTATACCAGTGCCTTAACTAAAATTATTATTATTTGTAAATGAATTGTTTAATAAAAGAATAGCCGCATAACATCACATTGTTAGAAAATATAGTGATATACTTAAACAAAAATGGAGTCATTTTAATTTTCAGTAAGAAATGAAATAAATTAAGTGACCCATTTAAGAAAGTAATGGTTCCATTTTCAAAGTATATCATCATCTTCCATTATAAAAGTGACAATAGCTAAACATGTATTGACCAAAACCCACTGATCAAAAAAAAACAACATTCCGTGATGAATCATAACACAACCAACGTCGCCGGCAACAGCTTACTTGAGAAGATACCGGAAAACATATTCTATGAAGTTTTGACAAAGGTTGGAGATGAAACAGAGATACTGACAACACTTTGCACGTTAGCATGTGTTTCACGAACCCTTCATGCTACAGTCAACAAACACCTTTCCTCTTTATCATCCATCGATCTCTCTGTAAGTTTTTTGTTTATTATTATACTTTATCGATCAGTTATATATTGTTTTCTAAGATACATATATTTAGATAAGGATTATATGTGTGGCAGGCGTTTTCTGTGGATTCAATTACGTTAAATGGATTTAGCAAAAGGTTCCGAAAGATGAAGAAGATCACACTTGATTGTTTTCGTCTTAACGAATTTTCGATAAAAAGTGTTCTAGGAAGAGATGTTGAAGAGTTGGTTTTGTTGAAATGTTCTTCACTTTCTCAAGATATTGTTTCGTACATTGCGCGTATTTGTCCAAATTTAAGGTATTACTATGTCGGGTTTATATACACGGATGTTACCTGAGCTTTGCAGCTTTTTACTCTTAGGTTACAGAACTATAACCTATCTTTTTGTTCATGTAGGTCGGCGGACTTATGAAACACGACATTCGTGTCACTAAGCTTATAAAAATTATACGAACATTTAGATTACTTAACTTATAAAAAAGTATGTTTTCACATCACCCGTATTAACATTAAAGTTTTTGAAAAGTGATCTTAATGTAATTTTTATTACTAGTTCAGTGACTCAAATGAACAAAAAGATAGTAACTATGTCATTTTCATATAGTTGTACATTAAGATATATGGATACTTGATCAAATCAAAATAATGTTGTTTGATTACTTTTATGCAGGGTGCTCTCATTTGAATTCTCTGACTTTAATGAAAGATTGATAGGTTTTGATAATAAGCTCACCTGCTTACTTAAAGACTGTCGATCCTTAGAGGTACAATTGGTGTTTTAGATTATATAATGTGTATATGTTTGCGTCACATAGCTTATGTTACTACTGAGCCTCATTGATTTCACTTATACAGTGCCTGAAAATTAAAGTCCGTATGGAGGAAAAAAGTAGAAATGAATCAACGACCTCCCTAGTAGGCCACAAGTTTCCCCAAACTGTCAAGGTTGTTGAGCTTGATTTGAGAGTCCTAGCTGGTTCTATAACTTTTGGACCAACATTAACACACATATCTCTGGTCTTAGATTTAATTACTGATGTCATTGTTTGCACTATTGCACAATATTGCCCTCTATTGGTCGAGTTGGAGCTTATAGACATACCAACATCCATACCAAGACGGGCTGATAATGATCTATCTGACATAGGGGTTCAGTCACTAGTTGGTTGTAGACATCTAACTAGCCTCTCTATTATACGAAAACGACAATTTGTTTATGCCACGTTCACTAGGACAACTCATATGGGCATGATTTTACTTTCTGAGGGTTGCAAAGGACTTGAATCAGTGCGGCTTCATGGGTTCTCTGGAGTTGATGATGCTGCAGGTTTCACATCAATTCTCAATTCTTGTTTGAATTTGAAGATTTTCGATATCCAAAATGGTTTTCGTTTGACAGACTTTGCAATCAAAGATGTTAGTAAGGTTCATAGGCCTCTTGTAGAGTTCAAGTTGGTTTCGTGCAGTTCTATAACCTGCCAAGGAGTGTGTGAATTGGTGACATCATCTACTTCACTAGAGGTTCTTGATTTTCGTCGCTGTTATCGTATAGCAGATTCATGCCTTAGCAATATTTCATGTCTTACATCATTGACGTCTTTAAACTTAGGGTGCACAAATGTCACGAATGCTGGTATGGCTGTCTTAGGTAAAGGGAATGCTCCCATTACATGCCTATCATTAAGAAGCTGCAAGAAGATAACGGATGAAGGGATCACATTTTTGTTGGGAAGTGAAGGAAAAATTAGCAAGACCTTGTCATCTCTTGATCTTAGTCATGTGTTTTTAATTACAGATAACGCCATTACTGTCATTGTGGATGCTTGTGTAGAACTTATTGAACTGTGTGTAAGAAATTGTTTTATGGTTACTGATGAAGCTATGAAGACTTTGGCATTAAGGGGAAGACTTCAACCTGAAAGTAAACTTCTTCGGAGGCTTGATATCTTCAATTGCCCTGGGGTATCTGAAGAATCATTTGAATATCTGAAGAAGCCTTTTTTTCGTGGCTTACAATGGTTAGGGATTAAAGAATCTCGATTAATTCGTGTAGGAGATGCTCGGTTAGCTGAAATATACAGGCAAAGGCCCTGGCTGACGATTTGCAAAGATGGTTGTGAGGTGCGATGTCGTGATGGATGGCAGAGTCATATGTTTTGATGGTGAATATTCTACTAATTTCTGGTAGCTGCTCCATGCTACTTTTACAATGCTTTGTATGTTTCCATTAGAATTAGCCTTATAAAAACCATTTGAATATGCTCCAATCTTATTTGTTAATTAAGCACACTTTGTAAGATCCTTTGAAAAAAGTTATGAGCTGATTACTAAACCGATTTGGTAGTGGTTTGTATTGACTTAAATTTAAGGAACTTTATTTGAATGTACAAAGAGATCAACTAAAAAACATATAAACAGTAACTTATTAAAGCTTTTTATAAAGACCAAATATAAGACTTTTTAAGATGTTATGGACTGATTTTCCAAGATGAAATAGGTGACAAATGAATATGCTCCAATATAAAGTGACAGTTTTTATAAAGTTATGGGGTTAATTTCAAAGAAATAAACATTTTCCATAGTTCCAAAATAGAGTGACAATAACTAACATTTGATCAAAACCCATTGAAAAAGAGAAGAGAAACAGTCAGGCAGGGGAAGGTAATTCCTTCATTCTGTGATGGCTCGTTACGAAATCAACGTCTCTGGTGCATCTGTGTCC